>LZPO01017403.1:184991-198835 GCA_001675575.1 Neotoma lepida
ACACACACACATACACACACACATACATACACACACACATACACACACACATACACAAACACACATACATACACACACATACACACACATACACACACACACACACACACACACACACACGTACAGCTACAGCTGTTCTTAAATCCTCTCGTAGACTTCATTCCAGCTTCTGCTGGGTGTATTTTTCATGGAGGTAAGTCTGCTCACAGAGTAAGTTGGACTGGGCTTTGGGAATTGAAGGGTGACCTTGGGAAGCATAATTATCCAAATTCACTGAAAGTGAGTAACTCCCAGNTGAGAAGATTAGATATCTATGGATTNCCCCCCAAGTAGTTCATAGAGCTAATACAGTAGTACCTACAATCTGCTTGGGACAAGTAGTNACTCTGCCGGAACAGTCAGCATTTACAAAGGCAAATCTGAAAGCCGTGCTGTGAGACGCTCTCCCTATTAGATCTTAAACTGTGAAAAACTGTGATAGTTAAAATGTTTCAGTGCTCAGCCATAAATTGGAAAATATGTAATTCATTTATTGTTTCAGGTATCTGTGCACGTTTCCTATTGTGGTCTAATATAAATGCTACAAATGTTTATGATGGCCTCATCTCACCTGCAGTCTTCACTGTAGCTGAGTCTAAAAAGCGTTAATATATCCTTCCCTCCCCTTCCCAAGGATGGCNGGGAAAGAAACTAGATTAGTCTGAAAGAAAAGGCACTAGGAGATATTTTTAAAAGAACAATGGCACCTCACATAAGAAGTTAATTACAGGATCCCAGGGAGAATGCCAAGCAGCGGCCAAGGGCTGCTGCTCCTATCAATTCTGTAGGAAGGACTAGTTAGCGATTTGGGAGGAAAATCCATTTACACCAGCTAGTAAAATCAACAAATGGATTACATCATGAAATATAAAATTAAATATAAATATAAATGAAATATAAAAATTCAACCACAAAGGGCCTAACCTGAAGTTTTAGCAGACTCTAGAGGAGGCAGACTTTTATGTGCTTGGAGTCTAGAAGAGGACTGATGCTTAGCTCCAGTACATCTGATGACTGACAACAATCTTNCTGATCCTGTCCAGCACTGTGTGCTCACAGTGCCTGATACACAGTGGGCCTGTCACAACTGGGTAGCAGATGCAGATGCCTGTGTGGNTATGTGTCCTCTTTAATCTGCTGGGCTGTGAGTGTCTCTGGGCATGTGGATGCGCTGCCCTTCTTTGAACCCTGGACGGAGGAGCTACAGAAGCCTTGCAGAGCNTTGAACAATCCCTTTACACTTCAGGCCTGTGTTTCATGTATTGCTGAGAAGAAAGCACAGGGGGATGAGCTCTCAGAACCAAAAGAGATGACAATAAAGCCCTTTCAAGGACATAGGCTGAGAGTTCTAAGTGATCTTTAAGCAATCGCCACCATTCTTTCTGTAGATGGTATATAAGATGGTGGCTTCCCGTGCCTCAGGTCCTTTCTCCAGCTAGAATGTTAANAGAGAGGCACAAGCCAGGAGAGGAGCCCTTCCATTTGGATTTTCATTCATTTCCTTCTGCCNCCTACAGGGATTGGTGGACTCGAGCATTGTAGTCTCGGCTGGTTCATGTGGCTTCCTGAGCTGGGTCTGCCTGGTTCCCCATGATGACCTCTTACATGCAGCCCATGCCTNTTTTAGAGTAGACCTTTAAGAGCATTTGTTGGAAGGATGAGTCAATGCCTATTACCCATCTGCAGAAAGCAGTAGAGCANAATTCTAAGGCACAACCCTTGACTTAGAAGTTATCAGGTGAGAATACCTGGTTTCTATGAACATTTTAGCTATTGCATTGCTTTCATTGAATGCTGAGTATGCAGTTTCCACACAGGAGTTAACATTAGAGATGCAAGAATGCAGAATACATTACAGTCATTTGTCTTGGCCTTATTCGTGAGCCGAGTTCATCATCGTTTTATTTCCGGCAAGCCATCTTCTCCTCTGNGCTATAGAGATATTAATAGCAGCGAGAGCTTCCTAGCTTCAGTCAGCCACGTGGCTGAGAGGGAATGCTCTGAAGAGATGGGAAGGACTCTTCTCCCCAGTCATTTGTATGCTGGGAGGATCACTCCCTCAAGACTCTTCTCTTTGTAGCTGACATGGTTTGTGATTGGGCTGCTGTGGAGGAGTAAACGGAGGCAGCCAGCATAGACGATGAGAAACTGGAGCCTGGAGCTCAGGCTCGACCTCCCCACCATAATGGAAGAANGGACAGCTGCTACTGGAAAGACCTAAAAGGCAGGTNGGCACACCATAGCTCCAAATGAGACCCCAGGAGCAGTCCAGGAAGAATAGAGNGTGTGAGTGTAGACAGCAGGCAGCAAGGCAGATGGAAGATGCTTGAGGTAGTGGTGAAGAGGGACAACTTCCAGAAGCAACTCCTGTGCTTATGGCCAGATAAATGGAGGAACAGAGTGTGTTCTGTGCGTGCAGTAGGATATCCTGCTCAGAAAGGAAGAGAATCTAGAAGGCAGTGACGCTCACCTGAATGACCCACCAAGGCAGGAGAGGGTGTTTTGACACTTGGCACACTACATAAAAACCTTGAGGACATTATGATAAATGACATAAGCCAGTTATAAAATGGCAAGCGCTACAGGATTCCACTTACACAAACTTGCCCAGAGCCTTCCAACGTGCAGAGACAGCAAGTAGCATGCATGAGGGGTTCCAGAGACCGAAGAGAAGGGTGTATAGGGAGTTAACTAACTCTGGAAGCTCAGTGGAAGAGGGAAAGGCTTTGGAGACTGTGCAGCCTCGTGAGCACACTTGACACCACTGCAACACTTAAAGTGGTCCAGATGCTAACTGTCATGTTTTACGTATTTCATTAGAATTATTATTATTTTAAAATCAGAGATTATCTAAAAGAAAAAATGGGGTGGGGCATCTTTGAAGACAAGCTGGNTGAATTCAACCCTGGGCAAAGATTCTGACAGCATTGTGTGCTTTCAGGTGANTCAGGGGCACCACTCAGCCTTGCTTTTCTTTCTAATGGACTAGAAAAATGCCTTGTTGTTTTTCCACCATCATCGGAAGATGTAACAGTTTGCGAGTCTAGACAGGGTACCTTTGATTATTCTAAGGGCTCAGCTCAGGGTCCCAGCCACTAGTTCATTTGGAATGACTTCACCTCAGTTCTCAGTGGGGCCTCCAGAGAGCTGGGTGCGACTTCATGGCAAAGTCACCAAAGACAGTACACACGAGGTGACAGGTGCTGTTGCAAGGGACCAGAGACAATCACTGTAAGCTGTGTGCTTACAACATGGCAGGTGGAGTTTCATCATTAAGATGAAAATCCCATTATCTGATTTGGAATACATGATAGGTTCTTAGTTTAGGTATATTGCAGGCAATCCAATTATTAGCGTTGTGGCACAGGGTGAGGATCATGTTAATGACTAAAGAGACTCCATTAAGACTGTGCCAAGTGTCAGTGACAGAAATCCCAAGTGGCACAAAATTTTATCATGGCTTTACATAATATATGTCCGCCTTGGCAGGGATGGATCACGGTATTCAAATGATGATGTGGAATTCTGTCTCCAGCAGCTCTTGGACTTTGCACTCAGCTGTACTGGCATCAGTTTGAATCAGATTTTCATGACACAGGGAACATGGCCACGGATGCCCTCCAGTTTATATCCCATCAGGTTTATGTTCCTGCATGGAACTTTTCAATTCCTTTCCTTTTTTTCTTTTTTTCTTTCCTGAACAATACCACCCAAAACACAGTGTGTGGAGCTGAGCAAGCTAGGAGTGCATTGGAGGAGGGCTAGTGGGAGGTGATGATGGCCCAGCACAAGATGTTACAGTCCATGTGAGATGAGGCAGGCATCACTGAGTGAGGTGGTCGGATGCAGGATGTTAGAGTAACAGGTAGAATGAGCAGAGCATCCATAGAAGGGCTGTGCCAAGGGAGATGAGGAAAGACAGTATCCAAATAAAGGTGTTCTGTGACAGACTTTTCCTGGGGACACAACACACACACACACACACACACACACGTCTTCTTAACCCAGAAAGTGATTTCTTGATAGACCAAAGTATGAATACTACGGAAGTTCAAATTGGTAAACAATGAGTTTTCTTGGGATTACATACGGGTGAAGGGGTTACTTACAGGAACAGAAATGACTCAACGACAGCTGTATCATCAAAGCTCATCTGTCAGAGCATGGGTGACGGCTTACAAAAGCTCAAAATATGGAGCACACTGTGCAGCTTGCAGGTGGCTTAACAGGTTGCAGAGTGTCCTTTCTTGGTGGCTCTGCTGATCTGAGCCTTTCAGACAGCTCAGCTGGTCTTTGTTTCTTTAGGCAATTTGGNTGATCTCTGCTTCTTCCAGGCAGCTGGGCTTGTCTGAGTTTTCTTTGCAGGTTGGCTCCTCTGAGAGGGACTCTCAGCAGTCTTTTCTGATTATTATACTCTTGGGGAAGGAGGGGACTGGTGAATCTGGTCAGTTTCAGGGACTTCCGGAAGCTATTTTGAGTTGTTTACTTCCTGTCTTAATGAGCCTCCTTGCGGGATGAAATGTTTCTCAGAGGAAAGTGCAATGTAACAGACTAGCAGCCCAGCGTGGGTTGTAGGAAACCATGCAGGATGAGAAATATGTTCACAAAGATGAGTAGGCTGGGAGCCCCAGTGAGATGAAGAGGATCTGTGAGAGTGGTAGTGGAATTTCAGCTGGGAAGGATGAGGAGGCTGTGTCCACATGATGGAGAAGTTCTGTGGGAGGCGTCAGGCCCAGGCAGGTCTGCAGAGAGTTCCTGAGGAAGTGGGGATGGTAACAGGGATGGAGATTGGTTGTATGAGTAAGTATTTTAAGGATGAGGGAAGAAGACATGTTTTTTACAGTAAGAGAAACGTGTTACAGATGTGGAAGAGGAAATTTAAATCACCTTGGTGGTATGGGATTGGAATTGGAGGTGTTCATATGAATTCATGATTTTTAGGTGGGGGGAGGTGGATAGATGGGCAGAGAAGGGAACGTGTATGCAAATGTACGCCTTCCTGGCGGAGATTGTTTTCTCTTGATGTATGTCTTCAGATACCATTCTTGACTCAAAGGAACCCAGAAGCCTTGGAGAAATGGTTGAGTAAAGAAGGGTTGGGGATGGGAAGCCACAGGATGAGCTGAAAATGCCGTGCAGAGAAGTAAGAAAGGGACCAAAGAAAGACAGGGATGTGACAAAGGGACCTAAAAACAGTCTGAGGGCCTCTCACTGCTCACATCCATGACAATTCACCTTCAAAATAAACGGTGGGTAACAGGTTATAACTCACTGGATAAGACAGAAAAAGGTGAGTTTAAACTGACAGAAACTGAAAGCTGTTCAGACTATGAAGGACCGTGACTCAGTCCCTGGTCCTCTGCCTGCAACAGTGCTCTGGATGATGTCAGTAGGTGATGGGCAGGTAAAAAGAGGCAATCCGCTTTGACTCCTTGCCCAGTGGGTTGCATTCTAGCTGCNAACTGTGTTTCTGGCAGTTACATCTGCACTGCCGCTCTCCCTGGCCATGGGAAGCCTTCCTACCTTGTCATCCTGGGCTGCCCCTCTATCCCTTCTTGGTTTTCCTTAACCCATCTCTATCCCAGGTCAGCAATCATTTCACTGGACTCTCCCTCTACTGTGTGCCTCCTCTGTACCCCGACTGATGGAAGGATACAACACAAGGACCAGAAAGGAGACGCTGGGTGCAGAGCTGTGAATAACAGGTGTCTGTCAGCAATGGAAATGGACCCACTGCTGCTCCCCAGGTTACCATTATCCACCTGCTGACAGAGCCAGGCTCTGAGCTGGCTTGTGACCAAAGGTGCAGAAGAGAATAAAACTGAGAAAGCGAACCTAGAAGGGCCTGANAGCTACCCAGGGAGACCACTATCTATTAACTATCTATTGGGGACTGTCCTTCTGTCTTCCTCTGGGCAAGCAGGGGGTGGTCTTCTATCATGAAATAATCTCAGTTCAAAACATTATTGATCTTTTGGATTCAATTGCTTTTGTGATTTCTTTAAAAGAAGATGAGATTGAGGAAAAAATACAGAAAAGAAGTCAAGGAATATGTTCTTCCGTTGCTTGCAAGGTTAACTGCAGTGTTAGCCACCCACAAGTCATTAGGTGGCCTACACTTATTTCCAGAACTTTCCATTCAGCCATTTCTTTTTGTGTTGTTTTAGAAAGCAAGCAACAGAAGGCCATGTAAAATGGGAGGCTTTCTTAATGTCCCATCAGCTGAGGTGTCTTTGGTCTAGTCCCTGAACACAGGATGACACTTCAAAGTATATCCTGGTAAGGGAGGAGTCCTCTGTCCATGGGTTAGTAATCGTNGCATTTGCAGGGTGACCCTATTACATTACCCTGCAGCTTTCAATTAAGGGAACTTAGACCTTGTATTTAAGAATGCTTGTCAGTTTCATCTTGGGGTTTAAATTGGATTCTCTAATGTTGGTAGAGCAAACTGAAACATTACTAATTCTGCTAAAAGAGCAGGAGAATCCCAAGCTCAAGTCCTCTTAGCGATGTGGTCGGGATCCTTGGCAGGGAAATCGAGTGCTAATTGCTGAAAGAGGTCACTTAAGCATCCTTTTGGTTCCCATTAAAGTCACGCATGCAGTGATCTCGACCCCAGTTGGAGNAATAGGTGTTAGAGCACTCATTTCCATAAGTAAGTCTGGAAAACATAAAATCCCATTCACTCCTTGCTGTTTGGAACACTGAAATAGAGAACACACTGTCTTAATTAACACCACTCAGTAAGAGTTGGTGTCAGAATTCTGCAAGTTTGGTATAATTTTAGTGTTGAAGAAATCCATTGGTTTCTTTTATAAATTTTTTTCTGCTGCCTCTCTGGTGTGTGTGTGTGTGTGTGTGTGTGTGTGCGCACGCGTGCACGCGTGCAGGTTCTCGTGCACACACATATACACACTTGTGTTCAGGGTTAGCCTTAATAGGTGGGTTTTTATTTAAATGTTTTTATTTAAGTGTCATGAAGTCTACAGAAAGTCCTTTCTAGGCCAAGTTTGAATGAAGCACACCTGACCAGAAGCATTGCTGCTGCTCTCCTTTCCCTGTTGCTATTCATGCGCTCACTGCAGAGAAAATTTTTGGAGCTTTGGCCACTCATGCCAGCTCAAGTCTCACTCGACCAATTTGTTGGTGAGGTTCTAATCTACTATCTCTTCTCTGACATTTTCTTTCTTTCCTTTGAGGCAGCTAGTCACACAGTGTAGCTCTTCTTGTTCTCTGGGCTCAGCTAATTCTTCCTTGGGTAACTTTTCTCAGATGACTGGTATGGTGTTTTAAGACCCCAGGCTTTAAGTTCTATAGGCTGGCTGGAATCTGGTTCTAGCATTTTTAGGCAGTGTGGGTTTGTGTAAATTACTGAGCTTCTGCCTTCTCATTCATAAAAGTAGCACAGTAATGCAATTACCCTGCCTCTTAGCCATGGATGAGGGTTACACGCAGCGGAGAGTCTGCTGGAGAGTGCAGTGAGCATTTTCAAAATCCTTCTTTCCTGTCCCGTCGTTTCTAATTTTTACTCAACTGTTTAAGAAAAACACATCTTTTTTTTTTTTTTTGATTTTCCCTCCCCATTGCTGTGGCTTTTCAGTACAGGCAATAGTGTGCTGACTAATTTTATGTCAATTTGACCCATGATAGAGTCATTTGAGAGGAGAGAACCCCAATTGAGAAAATCCTTCCCTAAGATCAGGCTGTAGGCAAGCCTGGAGGGCATTTTCTCCACTAGTGATTGATGGGGGATGGGGCCCAGCCCATTGTGGGTGGTGCCATCCCTGGGCTGGTGGTCTTGGGTTCCATAAGAAAGCAGACTGAGTAAGCCATGAGTAAGCAGCACCCTTCCATGGCCTCTGTATCAGCTCCTGTCTCCAGGTTCCTGCCCTGTTTGAGTTCCTGTCCTGACTTCCTTCAGTGATGGTCTATGATGTGGAAGTGTAAGCCAAATAAACCCTTTCCTCCCCAACGTGCTTTGGTCATGGTGTTTTATCACAGCGATAGTAACCCCAATTAAGGCAGGCAGGGTGACTGTAGGTGTAGTCAGGGCTCTGAGGGGGCCTGGGGGAGAGAGTGTGCCTGGGAAGTGGCTTCATGGTTGTCTCTGTGCCCATCCCTCTTCCCCAGCAGGAGTCTTAAGTGACCCTGTCTGTAGCTGCTGAAGGTCACAGTGATTTGGACATGACCTTGAGTAAGAAAAGCATAGGCATTCATGTGAGAAGGGTGGGAGACATATCAACAGTAAATCCAGTACCTTGAAATTCAGAATACCTGCGTTTCCACCTTAGTCTCTATCCTCTTCACATTAAACATGCCTTTTTGAAGAAGCTCTTGTTAGAGATACCATATATGGAAAAATATGACAGCTTCTGGAATAATTTTATTATTTTCTACCTTAATTGTTAATATTGTGATAGTTTATATTTTTGACAATTTCATAGCATTTTGGTTATATTTGACATTAAATGGGCCTTTGTAGTGTAGCCTATAAAACTATTTTTACAGAAAAAAATAAACTATCATGTCTAATTTATGAAAGAAAAATTTCAAAGGCTACCATCTCACTTCAAAGGGGCTGTGTAGCCCAATGTATTGTATTGTATTGTATTGTAATGCAGTGGCTCAGGTATTCTGTAACTAAGCCCAACATCCTTCTAGCTAGATTAGACCTTTATCATGAGAGACCCAAGACTCACTTAATGTCAAGTTAAAATGGTATTCTTTTTTTTTTTCTAGAAGTAGCTTGGCTTTTAGTCATTTTTATCAATGAAAAACCTTTTTCTTGAAGTCATGTTAACTATTATGATGTTGACTTGTGCACAAAGATCCTATTCATAGATTTATGATGTTTAATATGATAAAGAAGCACAAGGAAATTTCTAAAAATAAACACAAATAGGATTTATGTGCTTATAGTTGTAAATTGGTATTGTTAAGAGAGGGTTGCAGGTCTGTTTTAGACTAGTTTGAGTCATTTGCCAACCTTTAGCCTGTCTTAGCTCTCTCTCCTCACCCACTGGATCCAATCAAATTAGGATTATTAATAGACATTTAACAGGGAGAGAAAAAGAGGTCCNTTTGTTTGTGTTCTTCCAAGTGAAGGGGAGGGACAGCAGCACCAGCTCCCAGTATTTATCTACTTGTCATTCTCAGCTACCGTCATCCTTAGACAAGTGGTTATGATTTTGATGAAGGCCTTATATCAGCTGAACTTGCCAAAATGCGTCCTCTGTCTTAGATACCTTACATGCTTCTCAGAAGCTCATGTGCTGAAGGCTTGGTAGCTGACAGAGCAGTGTTCAGAGGTGAGGCCTCTGGGAAGTGATTGAATGATGAAGGTTGTTCCTTTATCAATGGATTATCCCACTGATGGATTCTTATAGTTTAACAGCTGTTGGGATGTGGCACAAACTCTATGAGTGGGACCTAGTTGGANGATGTAGGTTGCTGTGGGCATGCTTTTTTAAGTGTGTAATTTGTTTGTGATGCTCTCTCTTTCTCTCTCACTCTCTGTCTCTCTCTCCCTCTCTCCTCTCTCTCTCTCTACTCCCTCAACCACACTGTGAGTAGGTGGACTTCTTTGTCTTCCCATGTATACCCCACTATGATATTGGCTTTGCTCCTGGCCCATAGTGATGAGGACAAGCAACCACTGCAGAGACCTCCGACACCTTGAGCCACAATCATTCTTTCCTCCTGTTAGGGTTGTTAAGCACACGTGTTTTCAGTGACAGAAAATTGACTGATATGTCTTGATTTGGAATTTCTGGACTTGGGTTTGGGAAGGTTGTTGCCTGCTAGCTGCCTCCCTGAATGATGTCTTTGGAAAATGTGGAGTTTGAACATCACTGACCCAAGCTCACTGTTCTAGTATGCACAGGACTGGAGATGGGAGTGATGGTAAGGCACTCTTGCTTTAGCTCTTGGCTTTGTTGAGCCTCCGCCTTCAGTGGCACTGACCTCTTGAGGGTAGATTTATTGAGGTCTGTGTGTCAGTCTGCTGGAGCTGCCATAGAAGATGCAACAGCCAGATGATGTAAACAACAGAAGTTCATTTTCTGACAGTTCTGGAGACCGGAAATCCAATATCGGGTTGTCAGCAGGGTTGGTTTCATTAGGATGACTTGCTCTTGGACTGTAGATGGACATTCTGGTCCTCATGTGGTCTTTCTTCCACGTTCTCCTTTCTTAGGATGTCACTCATTATCAGGAAGGAATATCTGCAATTGTCTGAAATGATTATTATTTTTCTTTTTCTATTAAGGGATATTTTTATTCATTTTACATACCAATCAAAGATCCCTCTCTTGCCTCCTCCTACCCCTCCAACCTCCCTCCCACCCCCCATTCCCTCCTACAAGGAGTTAAGGCCTCCCATGGAGAGGTCCATAAAATGATTATTTTAAATATTCTTTCTTTTTCCAGCTGCATATCTGGGTAAGAAAAGACTCTGGGCAGTTCTGCTCAGATGGGGTCTACACAGCTGGGACTCTCAAGATCCAGGTGGCGGGAAGACAGCCATGGGCCCGCCCTGTGCCAGGCATGGAGGCCTTATTATGATAAAGAAATATGTGGTGGAGAAATGGGAGCGATAGAGAAGCAGAATGGTTCATGCACTATGGAAAGACACAGAGAGGAAGAAATGAAGGCCGTGAGGAGTCGGCAGATGTTGGAGGCTTGCTTGCCACCTGGGGCCATTGTGATATCTGGGCCGGGCCGGCCAAGGGCTATGTCTGGGTCCCTGGTCCTACAGTAGTCAGGGTCTGTGTTGATGTCCATGGCTCCTGCTGAGGCTGAGTGCCATGCTGATTCCAATGGCCTGGGCCACCTCCTGAGGCCACATGAGCCATGCTGCCACAGGGGCCATACCGATCTGGGTGGCCTTTGCCTCAACCTGGGGCCATGGTGACAACCAGGCCTCTGCTGCTGCCTAGGACCATGTCTGGGTCCATGGTCCTACTGCAGCCAAGGTCTATGTTGGTGCCCATGTCCCATGGTACCACCAAAGGCCACATGAAGTCTGGGNTCTGGACCTCAACCTGTGGCCTTTTTGGTGTCCTGGGGGCCATGCTGCTGCCAGAGTCATCCTGGCTGAGGGTCCGGGGCTATCAGTTAGAGCTAGGATGTTNACCAGGCTGAGCTGCTGCCTGGGGCCATGTCTGGGCCCCTGGTCCAGCTGNGGCTGGAGTCTGTGTTGATGTCTGTGGCCTGTGTCACCTTAGGAGGCCTTAGGAACCATGCAAGATGAAATCAGAGGGCCATGCTGAGCTTGCCCTACCCTTCTCTGGCCCTGAGAAAGCTGGCCCTGCCTATCACTAGACACTACAGCAAGAGAGCTGGTCCTTACACTTGGGAGAGTTGGTCCCTGCACTAGGGAGAGATGGCCCCACCCCTCACCACAGGTGAGGGTGAACCTACCCTGAGGGCATGCATGTAGGGGAACTGAACTCCACCCCCTCGCCAGAGGAGGGTGGCCCCAGTGACCGAACTGACTAGCCTGGCAACCACCCAGGTCCACAGCTGGGCCTTGGGTTGGCCCACCCTAGCATCTATCCCATCTAGGACCTGCTGGAGCTCGTGAGGGGACTGGTCCAGTCAATGATATCCACAATATCTCCAAGACTCAGGGCGGCCCAGAGAAGTTCTGGTGAGGACCCAGTGAGCATGGTGTACCAGAAACCAGAGGCCTTGAACCAGACCAGTCACTCATTGCAGTGAACATTTGCCATAAAGCTGATGGGACAAAGGGTATACTATATGACACACTGGGACCCCCAATGCCACCGGGACAAATAAAGAGATGTTGGGAAGGCAGGAAAGAAGGAGAAGCAAAGAGATTTTTCTGTTGTTGTGGGTTTTGTTTTGGTTTTTTCTTTTTCTTTTGCTTGCTTATTGTGTTTTGTTTTCTTTTGTGCGGGGGTCAGGGTGGAACACTGCAGGGATGAAGGGAGAATATGGGAGGACCGGGAGGTGAGCAGAATTGGGGTGCATGATGTGAAACTCCTGAAGAATCAATAAAAAGTTAAATTAAAAAAGACTTTGTGTATCTGCTGCAAAGCAGGTTAAATATAAAAGCAAATATAATAACCTAGTTACTCTCTACTCAAGCCAAATGTTAAAAGTATTTGCAGAAACGTAAGTACTACTTTCTCATCAATATTCAACCTGCACACAGAGTCTATAAATGTATGCTAGGTAATGTGTAATGGGCCTATTATTGTTATCTTCAAACTAATAAATATATATGGGAAAAATTCTCAGTCCCAGTTGCTAAAAAATAAATACAAATAGATACAGAAGCCCTTCNTGACCCAAGTCCAAAAATTTTGAGATTGCTGACTTAGGAAGACATTTCTCTAGCGACGCTGTACTCTTTGGTTTAGAATTAGCCAATTCATCATATACTTGAGATATATTCACTATCTCAATACTAAATACAGGAAGGTTGATTTTTGCTTTTTTCTCATGGGGAAACACCTTGTAACATTCTATGTGAAAATATTCTTGTGCTTAGCTCAATGTCTGCTTTCCTTTTACTAATCCCCAGTCAATTTAGAGCCTCACGAACAACTTTGAAGAACAAACCTCTAAATACAAGCTTATATTCCTAAGAGCTTTGCTTGCATCTACTGCAGACATGTTTTGATGAGCAGAGGTTAACATCTGCCCTCTAGAGATGACCTTGGAAGCCTTGCCACACACTGGCTCATTTCTTCATGGCATCCGTTTCCTCTTCCTCCGATTTTCAGAGCTTTTGTGCCCTTCCTCTGCCTTCCTCCTTGCCTCTGCTCATATTCATTCCCTCTCTTCTTCCCATATGCCTTATCATAGCTGTGAATATTTTTTCATGTGCTGCGGTTGGTGGTTTCTGTGGTGTCCTCTAGGAAAAGATGCTGAATTGGTAAGCAATGTGAGCAAGGCATTAACAAGTGCCAGCTTTGCTTGGCATTGCCAGTTCTAGGGCTTACACGGGCTCCCTGTTCAGTGAGTAAAATCCAGCATGGCATCTAGGCTGTGTTGCTGAGCTTTCTGGAGGCCGTAATGGAAAGTTTAGGAAATGGGCTTTAACTGAAAACTTTTGTCTTCTAGAAGAAACGGCTTTAGCATAAATTCTACAGTTATGCTGCATTCTTCATAGATTTCTTTTTCATTTTTCCTCTAGTCGAAAAGCCATTCCCAAGTTGGCCTGAAATCAAGCACAAAGCAAAAGGTATGTTTTTTTTCCCTTGTACTTTATTCATTTAACCGATAACTATTTTTGTTGGTGTACACCATCCCCCAACAGGAATATTTGTTTTTGGAAGGACAAGATGTACCTAGAGATGAAGTACTTTTTAATTTTCATTTGCTTTGCTTTCACAACAATGAATCGGAAGTGAGAGCGAGAGCCTTGAAATAAAACAGAACCAGAGAGACATTCTTAAGCCCAGTGACAGAGCCTCGGAGTCTCCTCATGGCTTAAAGGAATTCTGAATGTGAGGTCAGAGGACATGCTCCTTGGTTNTGCTTCTGTTTTTCCACGTCCTTCCCAGGGAAGGAGTCTGTGCCTGTCTCNGTTTATTGAAATTTATTGTCTCAGCTGTGGAGACTGACCTTCACCTGTGGCCTGAGGTGACTTTGTCAAACATAANCTCTGTGAGTCTGAGAGAATCGGCTTCAGTTCTTGGTTTGGTCACTTCATTGTGTGATCTTGGACATACCTGTACAAAGAAGAGGATTCTACCTCCTGGTGTAGCCTATCTTGAGGGTAAACATGAGATAATGGGTGAAAACACAGCTCAGTGCCTAGCACAAATAAGAAC
>LZPO01017403.1:226602-238550 GCA_001675575.1 Neotoma lepida
TGATTTCCCTGGTAACATTTAAACTACGATGAAGAAAACATCATTTTTCCCCCTTATACCTAAACTTACTGTGTTTCTGAACCTATCCATTTTATCAACCAGTTTTTGAAGACAGAGGACAGTGATCAGCTCTAAAATATTATTTTAGGTGATTTAACTAGTAATACCTGAATCCATTGACTTTGAATTCTAGCCACCCTCCTCTGAGAATTGATTTGGGTATCCCCCCTCCCCCAAAGACAGGTCTCTGGCTATCAGAAAATCCACACATGAACAGTTTGTGTTAATGTAATAAGTTTAGTAAAGATAAGTAAACTAGATTGTCAGGTGAGTTCTAGTGTTTCCACAGGGAAGGGGGCTGTAAATGAGAACCCCTGTATATAACCTCTCTTCTTTAGCAGACTCTGAGCCTCTAGGATGAAGAGACTTTGCTGTACACATCTATACATTCCAGGTATCGAGTATGCACTTAACAAGTTAAGGTCACTCAGATAGCGTTCAGTGGAGTGGGAGACGATACATGATGCCATTTGGTACTGTGGACTTTGTATTAAAAGGATTTTCTCTTGAAAATTTATTGCAGGTTTGCTAAGTGATGCTACATATTAACTATAAATGCTATATATATATATACATATATATATAAATATATATATATTTATATTTATATATATATGCCCAAAGCATCCATACAGACCCGCCCCTTCCTGACTGCTTCCAGGCAAACTCAGTGTGGTCAGAAAATATGACCCCAACCGGAAGCCAAGGGCCAGTTATGTATCATGCTGGGGTCTCTTTGTGTGTTTGCCATTGTAACAGGGAGTTTGTGTAGCGATGGTGTGTCCTGCTCACCTTCTCCTATCAGAAAGGGCTGGTACTGGGGCGGCCATAGTAATTCCATATACAGTCTGCTCTGTTACAAGACCTGCTTTATCTATGTGCTTTCCAAGTACTGTCGAACGTACCTAGTTCTACTCTGAGCAGAACAACAGATATGTATGTCTAACAGAAAACTGATACTAGGGATCCCAGGTGAAAGTCCAATGGCGTCTATAGAGTGAGGTGCTCTCAACAAGACTGCTATGGCTCGTAGGACGTGCAGCTAGGGTTCATGGTTGCTAATGCCAGGTTCACACTGAGCATGCAAGAACACATTTGAAAATGAATTGTACTCTGTCTGTAGGGCATAGGTGGCCCGCCCCAGCTGGAACAGGGGGATCTCTTTGGAATCATGACCCCTGAGCCTGCCATGTATTACCTCCAAGCCTTCTCTGCTGGTTTTCTGCTGCCATTTGGCAGGCTTGCTTTTATAACAAAAGCTTGAAGGATATCGCTGATATTCAAAAAATTCCCTTCTAGTTCAAGAAGTTTGGATTTCTTTGTGGGTGTACTTGCTTCTCCGAGATTCAATTTCCCTGATAGGAAAGTGTTTTCGGGCCTCCCATGTGTGATTAATTCAGAGAAAGCACTTATCTGTTGTGATCTAAATGTGTATTTGTTTTACCCCGAGCCAACAAGACAATTACAAATGTTGTCTTGCCTGTGACCATGGGCTTGGAAATGCAATTGTCACAGTGAAAGCCACAGCGTATCAGAGTTGTGGGCTCTGTGCTGACACTTGTCTAGGGTCACACACAGGATCCAGGAAATGAACATTTCTTTGGCTGGGGATGGTGACTATTCCTCTGCTCTGTTGAACTGGTGGTGGACTTGGGGACTTGATTGGACCCAGGGTTATTTCTAGAAGTAAGTGGAGCATCATGACTGTCTAGCTTCTCTACAGTATCACATGCTACTGGCATTCCAAAAATGTCACAATAGTACTCTGCCTTTTTCATCTGGGGTTTTCGTTGTCTCCCAAAGCTCTGGTTTGCCCCTATATCTGAGACTCAGAATAACTGGAAGTTGAGCCAGCAGTTTGTGCTGTGCTCAGGATCCAAAATGGAGCTGATGGTGAGCAGGAAAATTCCAGGACAGAGCCTTCATAACTATCCTGGGAAAAGCCAGTGGGCCACAGAACACATCTCTCATCCTTTCCTGCTTAAGATGTCGTAAGTTCTCTACCAGATTGTGCTTAGGACTCATAATAAATATTTTTGTGCCTCTCAGGCCCAGGTCAAATAAAGTTCTGAAGGTAGAGATGCTAATGAGAACACCGTGGTAACAGCGCTGTCTTTGTTATTAAGCTGAGAAGCGTATGTCTTGGGTTATGCCCTTCATAGTGACAATCCTGAGTGTTGATGGTATCTTGGGATAGCTCCTCAGGGAGCCATCTTCTATCATTTTCTTGTAACTGTCACTCTAATGTGCTGAAGGGAAGTTTTATTGTCATTTGCATATTCCTCCATTTCATTTAGGGATTATGTTAAGCTTCTAATACTTGGCAATGAAATAGTGTTTGCTTAAAGTGGCCACTGTTGCATCTATTGCCTGTGACTGGGTCCAAGCTGGTAGCAAGAGCTAGCAAGCCAAGAGGGAAATGGAGGAGTTTTGTCAGGCTTGAATGGGAGGAGGAGAAGGACTCTCTGCAAATGAGATGGCTCATGAGGCCAGGCAGGAAACTGAATGCAGTCACCCAGGACTGAGCTCCAGGAACATGGTGAAGCTTCTAGCATTGAGAGGTTTTTTGAAGGTAAAGACGACTTCACTGGCTCTAAATAGACAGATCCAGAGAACACACTAATGAGGAAAACATCCTACTATAATTTGGATTAGTTTATTCCTCAAAGACACTTGTGTTTTAGAAGCTTGGTCCCCCATGGGCCATGTTGGAATGATGATCTCTTTAAGAGGAGGGGCTTGATTCAAGGCGGCCAGGCCAATGAGNTGTGCCCTCTGGAGAGACGGGGTGTGTTCTCACTAAAGAACAAGATTGGTCCCTTCCTGCTCCCTGGCTTTCTATCTCCCTGTGTGATCTCATTCACAAGCATGACAGTGGTTATAATACCAGCCTCCATGAGGTCCCTCAGCTGCTGAAGACTAGATAGGGCATTGGTGGCAGTGGGGNAGGGGAAGTGGAGGTTTGCTCCCAAATGATGAACTAAATAAGTCTTTAAAAATTATTACTTGGCATTAGGTGTTGAAGCAATAGAAAATAGACTAATCCATATACCGATTTCTGTGAATTCTCTAGTAACTGGTAATGTTTAAATATAGAACACAGTGAAGTATGACTGAAAAATTAAATTTACATCTTTGAGACACATACAAATTTTCATGGATGATGGTGAACACAAATGCTAAGAGTCCAGTGACTGCACATTCCAGACAGTTGCTGTGTGCATCTCCTAAGAAGCTAAGGCATCTCTTGTATGACCAAGCCTGTTGGGATTCAACCACTAGTAAATGTTAAATCTACAAAAACCAATGCCTGTAGGTGAATGTTTTGTCTGGATCCCGCCAGGCCCCATGCGGTCCAGCCCACCCAGTGGTCCCACAGCCACTTATAAATTAATAACTCAAAAGCTTATATTAATTACAACTGCTTGGCCATTAGCTCAGNCATATTACTGACTAGCTCTTATACTTAAATTCAGCCCATTTCTATTAATCTATGTTTTGCCACGTAATCTGTGGCTTTACCAGTCTACAGGCATGTTATTCCTTCCACGGTGGCTGGCATCTCCCGACTCAAGCTTGTTCTTCCCAGAATTCTCTTTGTCTACTTATCCCACCTATAATTCCTGCCTGGCTACTGGCCAATCAGCATTTTATTTATCAATCAATCAGAGCAACACATATTCATAGCGTACAGAAAGGCATCCCCATCAAATGCCCTTTATTTTGTATAGTACCTTTAGGCTTGTTTGTTGTTGTTGTTGTTTTCTGCTAAACTAATAAATGGGACAGTAAACATGATAATGATACATCCAAACCTTGACTTTGCTTTAAAAAAAAANCTGTATATGTTGACCAGAATAACTGAATTATTGACCATACACAGAGTCACAAAGACTTTAAGAGTTTGTGTATAATATGAAAGGGATGCCCAAACTCCTGTGTTTACTGGGACACTTAACAGCCNAAAAAACCCCCAAAACAAACAAACAGAATCAGCAGAAGTATGCATTGGTGGATGAATGTCTAGAGAAGCTCCAGTGTATATGCATAATGGAATATTCCTGAAATGAAAAGAATGGAATACGCCATTTGTAGCAACATGGATGGATCTGGAAGATACTATGTTACATAAAACAAAACATGCATAGAAATACAAATACCACATATTCCCATTTATTTTGGGGAATACACTGGTTGATCTTACAGAGGAGAGTAGTAGTCATGAGAAGCCAGGAAGGGTAGGGATATGGCGGGGGAGCTCCTGGATAATGAATACCCAAGCTCTCCCAGGTAGGAGTAAGTCCTGGTGTTCTACAGCACAGCAGGCTGACTGCAGTTTTTAACAACTTACACATTTTATAGATAACTCCGAGAGGGCTATGTAGGCTACAAGTACAGAGAAATGATAAATGTTTCAAGCACTAGAAATGTTAATTACCCTGACTTGATCATTATACACTGTGTTCATGGATCTAATTATCACATCATACCCCATAAATATGTGGAATTATTATGTGGGAAAAGTAAAATTTTAAAGTCTGGTTAAGNGAAGTAATTTTATCATTCAGGTTCTGTTGCTAGAGTTCACAGCATCTTTCTAATTCCTGGAATAGCTCAGGTTTCCCTCGTTGATAACAAGAACAAGGCTGGAACGGCAACAGGGATTTTTAAAATTTGTTGAGACAGAGAGTAGATACCTGGCTTCTATCGTTCTTTGGGTTTCCTATCCAAACAGCACATTAATGATCAGAAACTGGAGTGTGCTGGTGGCTGTGGACACGTCTGATTTGCATGAGTATTTATAAACTACTGGAATTAGTTGGCAGCATTAAAAACTGAGAACTCTCACTAGAAACTCCAGGTCTCGTTCTAGCTGAAGCTGAGCAGCTGAGCTCCCGCAGGGAGGCCCGTGGCAGATGTCGAAAGCCTGGCCGCTGGGCTGTCCACTTCTCTCATGTCACTGGAACATGAGGTCCTCGGAACAATCTAGATGCTTAAGGACATTCAACCATCAGTGCCGAACATTTAATTTGTAGTGTTTCCTTCTGGTGAAAAATACTCTTGTTTTCATTTTGGGACTGGGCGAGGCAGAGTTAGAAGATTCATGAGGAAGCTCTCCACAGAATTATCATTTCTGTCACTTCTGTTGGTTACTTCCTCTTAGTGAGTTATTTATGCAACTTGGAAAAAGCACCGCAGTCAGGGCATTTGTTTGTCTGGTCCCTGCTGTCATCATCCCACTTGGCTCACTTATTCCGTCATGTAGACTTATCTGTCTTCACCCTATTCTTGTGGGAACTGGTTCTGCTTTCCGTCCCGCTCTTCCCTCCTGTAATGTGGAGGAGACACAGTACATTATGCACTAATGTCTGTATTATGTTTTTTTTCTTGTTCTTTTAGCTTGAAAAATGTATCATATATGTGCAAAGTAGGTGCTTGAAAAATGAACATGGATCTCTTTCTACTGCTTCTGTAAAGCATACACAGAAAACCATTATGACCATTTTAACATGCGCGAGGGAATTAAGTTTTATTCATTTATTCATCTTGTATTAAATCAGTCATTTATTCAGCAGATGCTTATTGAGCACCTAATGTATACTTGTTATTTCTGGATCCTATGTATGTTAAGTAAAGAGAACAACATATAGCTACACTCTAGCAGGGAGACAGGTGTGAAGTGAGTGCCTTATAATGTCTGGTAAATGATACCCTGGGAGGAACAGTTGAGGTAAGGCAAGAACATAGAGTACATCTGTGCTAGCAAGGGTTGGCAAACTCAGCCCCTCTGAAGAGGGGACATTCAAGCAGACACTTCAGTGAAGTAAGGAGATGTTTTAGAGGCTTTCCAGATGTGGGGACAGTCTTGCAAAGAGCTCAGGACTCAATACATGTCAATTTAGATGTGCTCTGTGGGAAAACTATTATATGTGTGTGTGTGTGTGTGTGTGTGTTTTAGAAGAGCCTGAAATCCAGTGTGGCTAAATTGGAGTATCTGAGGTTAAGAAGGCTGTTTAGGTCAAAGAAAGGAATTGGGTTTTATTTCTATTTCTATATTTATTCCCTATTGCATAGAGGAGGAATTATTGACCATTTTAAAGAAGGGACATCTTTGAGAAGAGGAAAAAGCCATGGAGAATGACTAAGCAAAGGAAGGTCCAGTCCTGAAACCACATTCAGGTTCCTCATGATGGAGGTGATACACAGAGCTTGATTACAACCATGGACAGCTGTCGATCTAGTGTTCCCAGGCTCCTCTCTCTCTGTTACCCATCTCACTCCTCCTGTAGCAGGGCAGGCCCTGTAGAGCAGTGGTTCTCAACCTGTGGGTCATGACCCCATTGGCAAACCTGTCTCCAAAAATATTTACATGATGATTCATAACAGTAGCAAAACTACTGTTATGAAGTAGAAATGAAATAATTTAATGGTTGGGGTCACCACAACATGAGGAACTGTAGTAAAGGGTCGCAGTGTTGGGAAGGTTGAGAACCACTGATGTAGAGGCTCGCAGAGTAAAGTATTGCATGCAACCTTGTGACTTGTAGTGCACCTGTGTGGGTGTTGAAGCCTTCTAGGAGAACGTGAATTTTAGGAGTGATAGATATGTGGTCTAACTATTGTGAGCATGTGAATGTCCATTCAGGGACTGATGATGATGGAGGACCTGTCTCTGCTGCATGTGTTAAATGTGTTCCAGGTGTCCCTTTGGATGGGGATGCATTTAGTCATGTATCCATTAGGAGGGAAGCTTTCCACAGAGAAATTCCCTGACCAGGTGATGAAAACATTCCACTTTCCGAACTGCAAAGCGCCTCTGTAATTACTTAACTGTTGGAGTTGCCATTCTTATGTTTAAAGACTTTCTCACTTTCCTTCTTGTAGCCCTGGTTCAGGACACTCATGACCCGTTTCTCTAGGGAGAGCGTGGTCCACCCCTGAGTTTTGACTAAATCCCACTGGTGAGTGTCTCCTTGTCAAAAGTTCACGTTAGTTACAGCACCACTTTGTTCCTGGTTTTGCTGTGGTTTTAACTCGACAACATACTGTGTAACGTAACTCAAAATGTTCTGCCCTCACTTCCTGTTCGCTCCACATTCCTCCTTAAAGCTCAGTTTATTAACCGTACTTTTCCTGACTTAAAAAAAAAATACCCCAACCTACTTGAACCCAAGGCCCAAAACTCCTCCCTTAGGCCCTGCTTTTCTTTTCTGTATAGCATTTGTCAGCCACTCATGTGCTATTTGTTTATTTGGTTACTTGTTTATGGCCTCTCACTAGACTCTGCTTGATTTGCTTGCTACTATAATTCCTAATTCTGCATTAGTGCTCTGGACAAAGGAATCACTTAATAGTTGTCAATGGTGCAGTCAAATTCAGGTTGTAAACACCTGTTGGTAGCATAGTTTCCCCAATAAGCTACTCTCAGAGAGAGAGAGAGAGAGAGACATCAAAAGTGTAAGGATTCCTTCTAGGCAGATATTTGGACCAGGTGGCTTTCTTTGGCTCTGGGCTTGCTTGCTTCGAGGAAAGAGCAACTTGCAAATTTATTGAGTTTGTCCCTGAGTCCTCCCTTATCTAAGTGGGGGTGCTGGCGTGAGCAACATCTAGGAGCATACAGGAAATGTAGAATTTCAAGGCCCCCAGCCTACTTAATTAGAATTTGCATTTTAATATAGGTGATTCCACTGCACAGTTGAAGTTTGAGAAGGACAGTTCTTAATCGGCCAACTTGGTGTAGAAATCAGGAACGAGTGTCTTGAAATTGCCATGTGGTTTTGGGAATCATCATCGTAATGGGGCATTTTTAGTGTAGTTGTATTATTTTTCCTTTGTAAATTTGAAAGTTGATGTGAATTTTTGAGTTAATCACATAATCTGTAAGTTTCCAAGGATTTTTTTTCTCCATGAGGGTACAATTGACCTCTCTCTCTTGGTGTGTGTGTGTGTGTGTGTGTGTGTGTGTGTGTGTGTGTGTGTGTGTTCAAGCACATATCAGAGCATGTTTGTCGATCTCTTCAATCCCACTCTTCCTTCTCTGTATCTGAATCTTACACTTATCTGTGCAGTCACTGACGGAAGAAACTGACCTGCCCTGGAAAACGGTGACCACATTCTATTGAAGGATGAAATCTCTTGCTTTGGTCCCCTGAAAATATCTCAGTTGATGTGTTAGTTGAATAAAGAAGAATAGCCATCTGAATTCTAACCCTGTTCATGCATAACATCGTGAACCCTGTCCATGTATGACATCATAAGTTTATTTAGTCCTCACGACAACTTGGTGAAGTGAAAGAGGAGGGACCAGTCATCTGTCAAGGTCATCAGTTACTGAGAAGCTGGGATTCCAGCCTGGGTGTCTGTCTGTCTGTCCTAGGGCTCTAGTGCTTCATTGGTTTGGAAAAAAGATCTTGCAATTTTTTTAACACCTATTAGAGAGAAATATGAGTTAAATATAGGCAGCTGTATGCACATCAGTGGGCCTCATCTGAGAAACAAAACATGATCCATGGAAACTTGAGCTGTGCGATCAAGCTTTGTTCCTTTTGAGACTCATCTTTTAGCCTTTTGATACTGAAAGCTTCCAGTGCCATGTTCTGTTGTAAAAACTATCCAGAATGATTAATAAGTTGCATTTATTATTCACTGTAACTACTAACAAGTAGAATGACACGAGACTGTTAAAATTGCACTCAAATCACCCTCAGGAAATCATTAGCATGCATGCAAAGAAAGCACCACAAAGCGTGATTCTTGGTGAGAATTGGTGAGGGGACTTGGCAAGGGGAAATTGCAGAGCTTGGAATCAGAGCCCCGTGTGTGTGCACACACATGTTCCATGCTCTGTCTGTGCTGAGTGTTTTATATATATATTATCCCAACTCTATAGCACACAGATCAGGTGTTGTGTTTTATTTTGATTGCATTCTGACAAATAAAGCTTGTGTGGAGTCAGAAGGCAGGGCCAGCCACTAGCTGACCATAGAGGTTTGGAGGACTTAGGAAGAGGAGACAAGAAGTGGTAAGGTGGGGCTGAGAGAGGATCTCAGTCCTTTTGGTCAGAGGGCCAGAAAGATCAGAGAGGCAGGGGAGCAGCCACAGTCACTTCCTACCTCTCTGGTTCCTCCTGTCTTCTCTTTCTACAGTCCTCCAAACCTCTATGGTCAGCTAGTGGCTGGACCCTGCGTTTTTGCTGGCAACTGCTGACTCCGCCCTTCCTCATCCCATCCTTCTCAGTTTGGCTTTCCCACCTAACTGTATCCTGTTCAGCTATTGGCCAGTCATCTTGTTTATTCAACCAATCACAGCAACATATATTCACTATTCACACAGTATAGAGAGAACAAACAGGAAGTGGTAAGGCAGGGTTGAGAGAGGATCTCGGCCCTTTTGGTTGCAGGAACTGGAGAGGTAAAAAGCAACAACTGTGGCTGCTCCCCCGCTTCTCTGATCTGTCAGGTTTTTACCCTGATATCTGACTCCTGATTTTTTATTAAGATTAATTAGAATAACACTTTATCTGGCACCCAACATGGAGCACAAACCCATGACCCTGAGATTAAGAGTCTCATGCTCTGATTGAGCTAGCTGGGCATTTATAAGTAATATTAAGCCTCTGAGTAGTTTTTTGGGAAGTGGTAGGCAGGAAAGAAATGTGTGACTACAGTCAGGTGGTATTATTTCCTCTATTTTACAGAAGGTTTAGGGCTAAGTACTTGCTCCACATGTGACAGTTAAATTATTAACTCACAGGAGCAAGTTTTCACCAGGTTTACCTGGCTCCCAAGTTTCTCTTCTTCCCAGTTTAGCAAATGGAGAAAAATGGGGAGGTACAAATGGTGATATTTTAAGATTATTAGAAATAGGGATTTTGTGTCAATGTATTTTTTTTTAAAGCAGATATTTCCCCATCTTACCTAAAATGATGCTAGTATCATTTCCTCCTGGTTCACATTAGTTGATCATGGTAAATGGTTTCCAGAGTTGTCATTGGTGCTCTAAGAAACCAGGAGTGGCAAATAGTTGCTTCACCTGTGGCCAGGCATGCCATCCCATGCATGCCCAGTCTTGGTGGGAGATCTACATGTTCACTTTATTTCAGGGAAGGCTTGGCTTCGCTTAGAGGCAGGTGAGGCTATAAATATATGCACATGAGCCTTCAGCTACTGCCTTGGCATCAGTCCACACCGTTGTGTGCTGATCTGCAGCAAACACACTCAGCAGGAGCCCCACCTGTCTTGATTCCCATGATCTGCTGAATGCTGAGAATTCTCCAAATTAAAAAACCCATGTTAACTCTACCTGTTCTTGGTCTAGGTTCTTACCAGGACCTGAGAGACCTTGATCAAAATAGGTAGGCTCTGCCATCCTGATGAGGCCTGGTTTCTTGACTTAATTCCAGGGATATTGAAAGTCCACAGGAGAGAATAATCTCTTTTTATTTAAAATTGCATAGTGATTTTTTTTCCAAGTACCAAATAGAAGGCAACTGGGCCTCTTGGTCACTGTGGAAGCATGCTGGTGCCTGCATTTCACAACATGTACTTTTATAGCCTTTAATGAGACAGCCCTAGGGATTGCAAGGGTCAACAGATGGAGTGCCTTCCCCCTATTCCCAGTTCATCTGGTCTCTCTAAAATGAAAGACTTTCTAGGAGTTATAACATCTATCTATGGCCTCTCCTACAGAGGTATCTTGCATCCCAGTAGTTTGGGGCATCACTTTGGAATGTGAAGTTATCAGGGCTTACAGAGGAATCATTTAAATTTGAATGATTACAGGGTCTGGTACAAAATGAAACAGGGGTGGGGGGGGAAGCCTGTCTCTGGTGCTTTTTTCTAGCCTGGCCTTCGTACAATTCTGTACGTGACAGAATTCTGTAGTTCCCTAAGACAGGCAGCAGAACTCTGAAGTGAAACGATTTGTCATTTTGATTCCAGTCAGAATGAAGCATTTTGTACTGTACATGAAAAAATATAGAAGTCTTTGCAGCAGATGAACAGCCCATTATCCATAGCAAAACTACTGTGTTTTATGATTGCCTGAGAATTACTGATTACAGCCTCGGTGCAGGCGGGAGGCAGCTAAGTTGCAGCTGCATTGTCATGGCCTGGAAATGGATGGGAGTTTTATTTTTTAAGCACTTTCAATTGGTGCCATGGTCTCCGTTTTCTGCGGTATAAATGAGCTCTTAGGTTAGGAGTCCTGAGGGTAGAAGGGAGTGGTAGGAACAGGAGGAAACATTCTGTGGCCGCCTGGTGGGCTTCGGACTTGGAGGGGAGTGGTAGATAATTGCTTCAGTCCTATGGTGACGAAGCCTGCCTCTTTGGAACCTGTTTACTGTGGTAGGAAGATCCATCAGCATTTCCCAGCTGCGTCTGTGATGGCCAATTTGGGAGGAAGATCAGAGCCTCGTGATTAATGTGTCTTGATTTGGGAAGAACATAAGCACTTTTTCACGGAGGCTCACTACGGCTTGAGGAGAGACACTGTGGCTGCCCAGGTTTGCACTTACTTCTCCTTGCTTCTTGGGTCCAATACCTCGAAGTCTAAGATGTGAAAATAGGAAAAAGCAACCACAGAAAAGGTTGTGTGATGTTCCGAGCTATTTGCAGTAATCACAACCACAATGTACACTTTTTGTCTTCTGCTCAGGGCCCACTTCTAGGGCCGTGTGGCTTGTTAGTCTCACAGACATGGCTCTCAGAAGGGACTGAGCCTTGGTTTAATGCTCTGCTGGTGTCTTCTTGGTAACTTTTGGACACAGGAGACACACACTAGGTTTTCACCAAACGCCATGAACTATGGAGCCAATGCTACAAGCCGTTAATTTTAAAGATGTGTGAATCAGAGCCTGACCAAATAATTCTCATAGTTCTCCCATCTCT
>LZPO01017403.1:238655-254232 GCA_001675575.1 Neotoma lepida
ATGTGGACTTGAGGTGAATGACTGTTTAGTTCCTGGTAAAATGGGAACGATTCTAACCTTGAATTCAAAGTAGTTATGAGAACTAAATCAGGTGATTCTGATAAATGACAGAAATATGTATCTCATAGTTCTGAGGGCTTCAAGTTCAAGATCAAGAAGGTCTTCCTGGTTGCAGATCACAGACTTCTCACTTTAGCCACACTTGATGTAAGGAGAGAGAACCAGGCAGTCTCTTTGGCTCTTCCTATAAGGGCACTAGTCTTCTCCCTCAGGAGCTAGCTGCCTCCAAACACCATCACATGGGGGGTTAGAGTTCAATGTAAATTTTGGAGTTATGCACACAGGTGTAGTCCTTTGTCATCACAGACCAGGACAGTGTAATTACTCCAGAGAGGCGCCACTCCTCTTCTCTTGCTTGCCCCTCAATTTTCCTATTAGATTACTATATATAAAAGTAACCGTAGAGCTCACCGTCCTGTATAAGGCTTAGTTTTCAGAATTAGTGTTTGTTAATTGTATAAGCAAACAGTTTCGTTGTGACCTTTTCAAACACACACACAATGCACTTCAGTCATATTTACCTCCAATACTCTCTTCCGTTCCCTTCCTCCAACCCTCCTCCTTTCCCCTAATAGTTTTCATTTTATTCCCCCCACCCCTTTTAAAGCTAGATTCCATATGAGAGAAAACATGTATTTGTTTTTTTGAATCTGGCTCATTTTGCTTCATACAACCTCTAGTTCCGTCAGTTTTCTTGCAAACAGCATGATTTCCTTCACTAATGGCCGACTGATACTCCATTGTGTGATTTTGCCATGGTTTTCCTTCTCTGTTCATCTGTCGCTGGCACCTGGGCTGAAATCCATCCCTATTAGTGGGGGTTCGGGACCTGACTTATTTTCACTGCTGAGAACTCTTCCACATAAGGCTACACCACAATAGGTTTTGTCATTCTCCTGTTGGTAGGCTCTTGGCTAATTTAGACCACTGAATTTATACCTTTATAACTAAAGCTGTCATGAGCATTCCTACATTTTTTTTTTTTTGGTAAAATACATGAGTCAGAGTAAGTATGCATTTATAAGAAATGACTCTAATTGGTCGTGATGGTAAATACTTTTTACTGGTTTTCCTGAAAAGATAAAGGGGGAGGGGAAGGAGAAGGAGATGGAGGAGGAGACTCCATCAGCAGTAAAGTGCTAAGTTGATGATGCCATGGCTGTAACATTCCCACTATGGCCAATTACAAGCTGTCACTGTGAAGTCACTAAGTGTTCAAATGGGAAAAGGGCACAATGCACTCTTGAGGGGGTGGGGCACCATGACCAGGCCCTGTACAATGTGCCCTTGGGGGGCACCATGAGTAGGGCCTTGCACAGTGACCATGGGGACACCATGAGCAGGGCCTTGCACACTTATTGTACCACTTTGTACTTGTGTTCACAGTTTATGTTGGCTTCAGTTTCGCTGTTTCTCTTACCATTTTGTGGTGTTATTCTTTGTAGCCTTTGCCATCTTGGTGGACATTAATGAGGTCAGCTCCTGGAGTCCACATACATGTGTAGTACCCCTTCACACATATAGGTACACACACACACACACACCCCTATGAACACATAGACACATTTTAAAAAAGAATGCCTTGTATATTCTTGATTCTGTGCACTCACTCTACCACACTTTTTCACTAATGTAGATAGTCATTTTCACAGAAACACACCTACTTTTGGAAGGTAAGGCTTTCTTTTAAGCATTAGCATATTCTAATTATAAAATAATTATAATGATTATAATAATTACTAANTATCCAATCAGTAATTTTCCAACATTGTTGCAAAACACTATTATTACTACTTTATTTCATGCAAAACAGAATTGGGGCATAGGTGTTAGCTGATACATGCTACATGGTTGCTTAGTGAGAAGGGACTTGCATTTTCTGCATGCAGGGGTGGTGAGTTCATTAGAACATGCACCCTGAAGCAGTCTGCCACCTCATAGTGTGAGAAACATGCTGATTTATTAGTACTCTGTGATCAGTTTAAAGTCTCAGACCAGGTCTGAAGAGACGGCTTAGTGGTTAAGAGCACTTGGCTGCTCTTCTAGAGGATTTGGGTTCGATTCCCAGCATGCACATGACAGCTCACAACCCTCTGTAATGCCAGTTCCAGGGGATCCAATTCGGGCATCAAACACACAAGTGATACCCAGACATGTGTGCAGACAAAACACCCCCACACATTACATAGGTGAAGAAATAAATANGATGTGTGGTTTTAAAAAAAACATTTAGTCTAGTTCTGAGGACTACACACGTGCCAATGATTACCGGCTTTTGGTCAGTTTGCTTTGTGGCCTTGTAGCGCATACATCACAGACATCACAGATCCAAAGGAGACAGTTCTAAACATTGCCATTCAGACATACAGGAATTTCAACATGGAATGTTTGAGATGGGGGTGGGGCATTGATCCCATCTCTGCTCTTTTGCATTCTGAACCACGTGGGGAGTCCATCCGGAAGTTAAAAAGACGAAGCGTGGCTCTAGTGCGGGCAACATGGATTCAGAAATCTGTGTTCAAAGTGGTCTTGCAGTCCCTCATCATCTGGATTGGGCTCACCCACCCAGAGGAGGACCGGATGACCAAGAACTCCTCTTCCCACGGCACCAGACCAGTCTTGTCAGTATTCCTCGAGAGAGGAGGCCGAGTGAAGGGGGCAGATGTAATCGTGTGTGGACAACTGAGAGGGAGAGGCAGGTCTTGAGATCCTTGATTAAGCAGTGTAAGGGGTTTCCTCTCCATACATGGCAGGGCAGGTGAAAGCACGTAAGGGAAGGAGGAGGAGGCAGGCCAGGAGAATCTATTCTGAAGTGACAGATGTAGGTCCAAGGCAGAGATGCTGGAAGAAGAATCTTTGCTTATCCTTTTTGGCCAGGAGTAGCCCACTTTGGACTTTCATTTTATAAACAGATTTATTCATTCTTGTTTTATGTATACAAGTGTATTGCCTGCATGTCTGTGCATGTCCCATGTGCATGCCCGCTGTCTGCAGAGGCCAGAAGAAGGCATCATATCTCCCAGAACTGGAGTTACAGATGATTGTGAGTCACCATGGGTGCTGGGAATTAAACCTGAGTCCTCTGCAAGAGCAGTGAGTGCTCTTAACGGCTGAGCCATCTCTGCTGCCCCTGGAATTATTTTTAAAACCCCTGTGATAAATTTCTTTATTAAGTTGGAGCTGGCTCTTTAAGATTCTTCTAGTTAGTTGGTCTTAGTTGTGTTCTCCACAACTAAATTCAAGTTATGTCTGCAGACTGTAAGTACTGAGGCATGTCCTTACACCTTTGTCTCATGGCCTACATTCCTCAGTTCTTCATTTTTGTAGGTTATAACTGTACACCTATTTTTTTTTAAACCTGTTCCATGCCTGTTCCCTCATTCTCTCTCATTTTGTTAATTAACTTAGATTTTTCTGAAGGGAACCTCTTCTTTCTTGCCTGGGTTTTTTAATTGGGCTGCCTACAGCTTGAATGTTTGAGTCTCCTTTGAAATTTGCATTATAACTTAATCCCCAGTGCAAACAGTCTTGATGCATAGGCTGAACTATTAAGGCATCAGGCCACAAGGACTCCATCCTCCTAGATAGGATTATTGACTTATAACAGGAATGGAGAGAAGGTCCCCTTCCTGCCTCCCCATCTCTTTNCCTNGTAAAGATGCAANGTTTAAGGTACNANACCTTACCAGNCACTNAATCTGCCAGCTCCTCAATCTTGGACTTCCCAGAAGAATTAATTTATATTGTTTAGAAATTANCCAGTCTGAGGTATTTGGGTAAAGCAGTCTAAACCACACAGGTGGGATTAAACACTGCCTCCTCCATCTACTTTGGAACCTGTAGCTTGGTCGGGGGGGATTATTTGATCCCTTGCAGGGTTAAAGAATTTGAAATCCTAAAAGTCAGGAGTTTACAAAATCTTCGCCTTCTAGGAAAGCAGTTGCATGGTTAGAATATTCATTTCCTGCTGTACTGTAACATCAATCATTATGGACATTCCAAATAGTTGATTGNTTCCAAGCTGAATANTCCATCAATTTTCAGAGAGAATTAGACCACAGCTAAATATTCCCTCAGTTCCATTGACTTACTACCATTGGCATAAACTCTGGAGTGGCCAGTTGTATCTGGCCGCCTTCTTTTAGGTTGTACAGATTGCTCTGAACATGGAGGCAAAGGCCCTCAGCAGGTGTGACTGCTCAGTGAAGCTGAATTGTTCTACTCCATAAAATAAAATGAAGCAATCCAGACATCCCTCTGGACACCTACAAATTCCAATGAANGATGACAGTTTTATTTTGTCCNCCTTATTTTCCATAATTAAGANTGGAATTTATTTAGCACACTACACTGGCTACTTACTGCTTCTGCATTACTCAAGGTAATTGTTACCCAGAGTCAGCTCTTTTATGGCCTGTATTAAAAGGTTTATTTTTCTTTTGTTGTGGTTTCTTGGCTCTGCTTCTGGCATGGCTGACAAATTAATAGGCATCAGGTACTAAAAGTATTTGCAATTAAAGCAAAGTGGTAATAAAGGTCACCTGTTTCAACAGAGCTTTTCTTTGAAAAAACCTGCTGAAATCAATGTACATTGTGTGTAGGCTGTTCTCTGGGTCACACCCCCCTCCAAATCTGGCTTTAAGTACTTTTTCTTGTANATTTGTAGCAATAATAATTGCATTTATCTTCAGCTTCCATNTTTCTCCTGGTAGCTGTCAACTNTATTTTCAACTAAGCTTTTTGATAGAAACAGAAGTAGTTCCACCAATGTGAGCTTCTNTCCCATTCATTTAACCCNATGCACANANATGAAGTAGTTCTCAAAGCTGNGACGTAAAGGTGAAAGGGAANTGGGGCTGGGGAGATGCTCAGTTGGTAAAGTGTTTGTTGTGCAAGGCTGAGGACCTGAGTTCAGTATTCAGAACTCATGGATAGAAGCTGGGTATGGCAGCACACACTTGTAATAATTCCAGGGTTGGGTACATGGTGGCAGGTGAATCACTGAGGCTCTGTCCATCCAGCCTAGCCTAGTCTATCATGAGTTCAGGCTGCTGAGAGAACCTGTCTCAAATATTAAGGTAAACAGTGTCTAAGGAATGACAGTGAGGTTGTCCTCTGGCTTCTGAGTGCACCTGCATGCACACATGCACCTGCATGTACACACACGTGCACCTGCATACACACATGCACCTATAGACAAGTATACACCCACATGCACCTGCACACACACACACCCATGCACCTGCACACACCCATGCACCTGCACACACCCATGCACCTGTAGACATACAAACAGCTACATACACAAGGCACAAGGGGTATGCATACCTCCTATGAAGATTCACACTCTAAATGAGAGAGAAACAGACTATAGCTAATCATGGGGTTAGCCCAACAATGGGGATGCTGGAGGTATAGGTAAGACTGTGCTTAATTCCACCTGGAAAGTTTGAATGAATAATCTTTAGAAAAGAGATTTATATTGGCATGTGTGCACNTTGTGTGGCACGTGTCTATATGGAGGCCAGAAGTTGATGTCAAGTGTCTTTCTCAGCCTCCCCTCACCTTGGTTTTTGAGATGGGCTCTCACTGGACCCAGGGCTTGCTGATTACATTAGACTGACAAGCTGCAAGCCCCAGAAATCCTCCTGTCCTCACTTCCAGAGTGGTGCCTCGGGATTGGAACTCAGGTCCTCATCCTTGTATGGCAGGCACTGCATCGATTGAGCCATCTCCCCAGCTCAAGAGACTGATGAGTTTTAAGGGATGAGTCAAAGTTCTTCCAGAAAACAAACAGGCAAAGGGCCTATACAAAGCAGGGCGTCATCAAAGGACCTTGGGATGTTTCTGGACAGGGAGCATGAGGCAGGAGATCTGTGAGGCCCAGCCTGAAAACGTAGTCGTGAATGAACCCGTGTTCGACCCGTGTTGGACTTAGTTTACCCTTTGGGAAGAGGAGGAATTTTAAAGCAGGGAGGTGACCTGATGAACATTAGTTAGAAAGATTGTTCTGGAAGTGACCCACAAGCAGATATTACTTCTTAATTGTGAGAGAATATGTGGTCAGCAGCCAGTTCTTTCTAAGTTGAGTGGAGGATAGTATAGATAATTGAAATCCTTAGGTGAGAACTATTCAGCATAATGAGAGGCAGGGGATAGGTGGCCAGGCTGAGACCCTCAACTATCAATAAGTACTCTGCGTGTTTTCTGCTGTTTAGGAGACCATTAAGGAAGTTGCCTGCAGCCCTGGCCACTGCTAATATTTTCTGGCTGTGGCAAACAGGATGTTATTTTCTTGCCGTCTGCTCCCAGATAGGACATGGCAGGTTATAATCTCCTGGGACNGGAGAGTTTCATGGTTTGAATTACCTGGTCTCTTTGAGAGACCACTGACACTGCTCAGATGGATCTGTAGTTTTGTGTCCTGGGTTTGAGTTTTGATTAACTTAAATTTAACTTAATTAACTTTAACTTTTGAGATTACAATTTGAGAAGGCTAAAGACAGACATCACTTATCTGTGTCTCTGCTTTCCTTTATGGATTTTCTTTCTAAAGAAGTAACTGGCAGATGTATTTTTAGGCTGTTTTAATTGGCTTTCTTCATACACTTCATGTTTTCTAGGCGTCTAGCTTTCTATTTATTCCCACTTTGAGAAATTCTTTTTCATTTATCTCGAGAGTTACAGATGCTGCAGAAAAAAGTAGTGAATAGGTGTTGAAGTCTCTGGGATTNTCTGAAGGGCAGGCCTTTCCATCTAAAGTCAGAATGAATAATAGGTCTTCAAAAGACTGCTCATCACAAGGGACTACAAGATCATGACGGGAGGGTGTGCGGAGATTGNCAGCCAAACTAGTGGAGACGCATGAACTANGGAACCATGGCTGAGAAGCCCCCATGGGACCTTATCCAGAGACAGATGGAAGCAGATGCAGAGATTCACAGCCGGGCACCAGGCAGAGCTCCAGGAGTTCAACGGATGGGAGAGAGGAGAGGTTCTATGAACAAGAGAAATTGAGATCATGAAGCCAGCCAAGCTGGTGGAAATGCATGAACTGTGGACCAATAACTGTGGAGCCCCCCATGGTGCTGAACTGGGCCCTCTGGAGGCTTGAGACAGTTGTTTGGCTTGAAGTGTCTGAGGGCCCCCAGGCAGTGGGATCGGGATCCGTCCCTGGTACAGGGCCTGACTTTTTGGAGCCTAGTGCCTGTGGTGGGACACCTGGCGCAGTCTTGGTGCAGGGAGGAGGGTCTTGCCCTGCCTTGGCTGAGAGTGCCAGACTCCGGGGACTCACCATGGGAGACCGTGTATTGGAGGAGGTGGGAGTAGGGGTGGGTTGAGGGGGGAAGCTGGCGGAGCGGGAGGAGGGAGAGAGGGAGGAGAGAGGGGATCTGAGGTTGGTATGTAAAAGGAGTGGAAGACTTTTTAATAATAAAAAATTCTAAAATAATTAATAAAATATTTTTAAAATACGAAAAAAGACTGCTCATCATTAGGAAGCTCAGAGGATCAAATTCACGGGAAATTTTATTCTGTAGATTCTACTATAATCTAGTTTATTAGCATATAATGAAAATAGTATTCATTAGGAGGCTAATAATAATAAATTAGGATTAATAAATATAATAGACATATTCATGGTCAGACTGAATTGTTTGCTTTTCTGACACCAACTCTGATGTCAAGTATTGGCTTTTGATGTCAATGATGTGCCACCTTTTGGCACTAATGCAAAGACAGATGATGTGCTGTGTGAAGGTTGCAGATCTAGAAGGAGAGAGAGAGACCCAAAGGTATTTGAAAACCAATTTTGAATGACCACAATGATAAATTACAAAATTTCCTACACTACCTACATTTTTTTTGATATGTGGTTAATTCAGTTTATTATGGACGAGATTTCACTGTACCAAAAAATGATTCCCTGTGAAATTCACACTCAACACCCTCACTGTTCATTTCAGAAACTGTTTATATAAAGGCTTAGAGAAAGAAAAAATAAACACAATTTTTCTCCCTCATCTTCAGATCTGCATACTTTGCATATGATTTGCATAATTTGGTGTCAAAATGAACAAAATCTCCTTTAATCTTTGCATTTTTTCTCNCTAGCATTTTGAAGCTTCATTGCCTCCTCCTAAGGACTGAGCCAGGTCCCTGATCACCTTTCCTTACTCCACAGTGTGTAATGCCTATAGCTGTATGAAATCCAACCTTCACTTTGCTGACTACTTAGGTATTTCTTTTTATCTGTGTGTGCACAATGCACAATGAGTGTGTAGAGGTGGCTCTAACCATGATGAGGTTGGGTTCTCTTAGGACAGTGTATGCGGTTTTGTTCCTGCGTATGGTATGTTCACTTGGGACGTAGGTGATGCGAGCNCACGATTATAAGATGATAGTCATGTGACAGTCACACCCACCAAGGGTGTGCATGAGCTCCAAGTTGCTGTTTGTTCAGAGACTATGCTATTGTCTTCTTCTCAGATCCCTGAGAGGAAGCAGCTGGCCTTCTTGCCTTTTCATAACGTGGGTTTACAGTTAAGCTCTGAAGATGGCATACCCTGTTACCACTCTGAAGTCTTGAGCTGTATGAGCTAATCCCATTCATCAAAAGCAGTTCTTATTGACTTATATGTTATGTGTTAGTTGCGTCAAGAAGAATTTGACCATGATTAAGCTCTTTAAATCTCTTACTTCTCTCCCTCTCCCATCTCGTGTGTGTGTGTGTGTGTGTGTGTGTGTGTGTGTGTGTACACGCACATGTGCATGTGAGTGTGGGTGTACCTGTTCATTAGTGTGTCTGGGAAGGCCAGAGGTTAACATCAGATGTTTTTGCTATTGCTCTTTACCTTAGATTTTGTGATAGGCTCTCTCACTACCCAGTGAAGCCCCAGGCTCCGTCTTACTCCCCGTCCCAGCTCAGGGGTTACAGATATGTGCTAGCACTCAGTTTTTACATAGGTGCTGGGGATCAAACTTGGGTCCTTGTGCTTGCTCAGCAAGCCATTTCACCAACTAAGCCATCTCTCCAGCTCTAAGCTCTGTGAACCTTTAAATGGCCTCTACCTTAAATTGAGGAACCATAAAGAGATATACACACAGAAGGCAAGGCCAAAAAGTATATTCTCTTTGNTATTGTTTTGGATTTTAGATCACAAACCATTTCTAGGCAAAGGTCTTCTGGTTAAGAATATAGAAGTTTGTACGAAGCAGGTGTGGGTCACAGAGTGAAGCCACACACTACAGCTTCATTGTTGATTTCCCATGAGCGTCACTTTGTGCTGTATGTTGTTCCTGTTGGACAGAGAGAACGAGACAGATGATTTAAAGAAATGGTGGGTCTGTTTCAGACCAGCTTAATGCAGATGGAGCAAGGCAGCTCCCACAGGCCTCATTTATCAGATCTAAGGCTGGTTTCTTTTGCTTGCTAAGGAGGAGATGCGGCGGCAGTGAAGGAGAGGCGAAAACAGGAGAAGTCTTCGGTTGCAGGGCCGAGTTAGAGGGTAGGTGTGCAGGTGAAAGACTTAAACCAAGTCAGGACTCCAATGATGAAACCAAGGGAAATGCTATGTCCCCCCAGAGTAGACCTTTAACCTTTAACACACCCCAAACTCCACCCAATGATGTCCTTGCCACCACCCTCCCCATGGCATGCTCTTCTTAAAATTGGGAATAGGAGGAGAGGAGAGAACGTGGGGCTCCTTCTAGAAGTTAACAGTTGCTTATTTGTCATTCAACACATGAAGATTTTTTTGACTACTCATCTGTGCAAACATTATTATAAACACTGTGAGGAAAGATATGGGTGGGCATTTTCATCTAGATTTTGGAGTCAAACAAAATAACTCACACTGAACCGCTCTGGTGTGGTTAATCTGCTTTAGGAATGACTGTTACACGGCATGTGGATGGGTAGTTTCCGTGCATCTACCTGGGAGATGATAACGGCTTTTGCTTCCTTTCATTTAAGTACTTATTAACACACTATGCTGAATTATCAAAGACTGGGAAGTTAGCCAAGTCTGTTTTNAATCTGAGTTTAAAAAATTGTTTGGGAGACAAACCAACTTGTCTTGGCAGGTTGCTAAAACTGATTCTATGATTTTTAGTCTTCTGAAAGCCAGGGCACACACTGCCAGGTTATTTGGCGAGATTTCTGTGCCACTGTGCAATCAGATAGACATATGCTCATTGGTGGAATAAACCCAAACCTTTGCTTGTTCTNGGGACCCATGGATCTTCTGAGGATGGAGGTGGTGGTCACTCATAGATCTTTACAATGAGAGCCTGTCAGAAGACAGATGAGATAGATGCTGTGTTGGTATGAACAGAGATGAGACATTATGACTGAACATGGAGTTTCTAGACTGCTGGTAAATTATCTAGAGATTCCCAGCTCATAGGGGTGTCCCCACACTGACATTTGGCCAGTGAAGCTTGGAATGAGAGAAGGCTCTCCTGGCCAGCTCCCATGAACAAACTGGCCAGAGTCTGACACTGCAAGTTGTGGATAATCCAAATCCAACTGTAGGCTNCATCTTTTGGAGGATGTTAAAGTCCTGTTTCTACTCAACTCTTCATTTCTTCTAAATCATCCATCTATTTGTCTATCTGTCTGTCTGTCTATCTATCTGTCTGTCTATTTATCTATCTATCTGTCTGTCTGTCTATCTATCATCTGTCTATAATTGAATGCTGTTTTATCCTTATGAATTTATATATCATTGACATCATTCAAATTCAGCCAGTCTGCTGTTTTGTGAATTCTTTCTGAGTGAAATTATCAGTCATTCACCTTCACTTTCAGTATGTTTCTTGTCCTATTTGCAAAAAAAAACTATGTAAGAGAATATTTTTAAGAAAAGACATTATCAGTCATTTCTAAAGAGAATTAGTAGCATGCTGTTCCTATTTTCAGTTGACCTTAAGAAGTCAAGGTTTGTTTTGGACCATTGGGAGATTCTGTAAACTCCTGAGAGAAGGGTTTATAAGCTTCTTCCTAAGCACTAGGAGAAAAGTGTCTAGTTAAAAAAAAAAACTGTTGTAAAAATGCAAATAAAACTAACAGCCAAACTTCTCTCCTCCTTTTGGTGAACCTCTTTGTAAAACCATAAAGCTTGAACTGGGACAATTTCTTCCCTTTACTTAAAAATGTAACTGAAATGTCTGGGTTCCTCACTCGTGGAAATGGGAGGATTCCAGCAGGAAAGCAAATTCNATAAGGTTAGCTGAAGCATGCAAACTGGACAGCTCCATCATCCAGATCAAACCCAGTCCACGGTTACCTGGACCATGGAAACTGGACAGCTCCATCATCCAGATCAAACCCAGCCCAGGGTTAGCTGGAGTATGGAAGCTGGACAGCTCCATCATGAAGATCAAACCCAGTCCAGGGTTACTTGGAGCATGGATGCTGGACAACCCCATCACCTAGATTAACTCTTGTCCCAGCTACTTGCTGTTGCTTCTGGTGTTGAACNGATCAGCGCCCTTCTTGAGTGCACACATATTTAACATATTTACTCACAATTTGGCTTTCCTCTCTCCTGGTTTCCATTTTTGTCTTAGTTCATGGTCACAAAGAATTTCATCATTGTTTAGATATATGACTGATAGGTGTCTTAATTTTTTTTTTCAGTTCTAAATTCTTTTCTCTGTACCAGAGATCAGTTTCTCTTAAAATTCAGATAATGGCAGCTTTTGTTGTTCGGTAACTAGCTCTCAGCTTTCTGATGTAGGTATAGTCTTATAAATTGTATCCCTCTTTAAGGCTTACTGTACCACTGGGATGAAGAGAGAATCACCTTGGTTTAGTGTTATTAAATGTTTTTAAACATAATTCACTCTTGAAGATGTGCACAAAAGCTTACAATGTGGGGAATGATTAACGGGCTGGGAACCTTCAAGGTGCCGTGGGGTAGGAGGGAGAGCAAGTGCCAGAGGGCTAAAATATCCTAAAATCAGGATTCTGCCCCGTAGACGCTCTCTTCACTGGCATATTTACCTCACTTCACANCGCAACATTGCTCCCTTTGCCCCCTCTGTGCCTTTCCTTTTGTCTCTTACATCTATGTGAAATGACCCTGCTGGCCTCTTACCTGGTGTTGAAAGGTCAGCTGAACTGAACTAAGAGGGAACTTGAAAGAGCCCTTCCTCTTCACAGGAATCAAACACAGCACGATCATTTCTGAACTAATACAGCATTTTCAGCTCCTTTGTTGCATTCTNGTTTGCAAAGCAATCGCGAGACACTTTGTTTCTTCTATCACATTTTAAATTCATCAAGGAAGAAAGAACCCATTGTGTGTTGGGTCCCTCCCGAGTGTTTCCCTCCTTCCTTTACTGCACATAAAACAGATGCTCCGACAAACTTGAACAGTCTGGAAGATAAGTTGCATTGTGATCTGTGGAATTGTTTGGTGTGGGTGTGCACACTTCATTTACAACTCCTTTGAATGGGAAGTTAAATAAAGGAAGGCAGAAGAGTCATAGAACTTTATCCTTAAAGCTTCCAACCAAAATAATGGTGGTATTATACCTAGCATGAAGGTAAGAGGACTCATGTTTGATGTTCCTATGTCAAATCCCCTGGAAGCACAGGAGATTATTGTATGGGAGGTTTGCTGAAAACACTCTCAAGAAGGATGCCAGGAAAGGAGTAATATTATGTCTTCACTCATCACAAGGTTTATGATTGAGACCCCTATAACAAAAGACAGAAAGAGAAAACACATAACAAGTTCTTACGACCAAGGCTGCATAAACACGGTGAGTGAAGACCCAGGAAAAACTGTACTGTGATGGATGCTCATACAGAAATATGATGTGACAATGGGTGTGATCTAATGGGAATAAGCTGAGGGCAGAGGGGGCCTGTTTGTTCAGGCTCTTTTGGTTGTGTCTGTGTGACATTTCTTCTTTCCTGTCACAGGGAAGCCTTCAGTGAAGTGTGAAACCCTGAGAAGGAGAGACTTTTCCTGCCTCTGTGGTTTACCTAGCCTCCTTCAGCTTAAACTGAAGCCCACTAAAGTACTCTGTCTTTGGGTTATCTTATGACTTTGGCAGGACCAACACCTAGGTGGAGACAGGTGGAAGCAGGGCAGACTGCTTCAGGTATTCCTTGGGGTTGTTTGGAGTTGGGGAGCAGTGTGTGGACTTGCTCCATCTTGAGACGATAGGCCCCAAAGTTTGTTTCCATCTTGAGTTTTGGGGGAAATGGCTGCTAGCCTTGGACTGGGCTTCTCTATTTGCTTGAAGGTAATTACTATGGAGTGATTTATCGGTTCTCCATTACCTGCCAACATTCCCCGTAGCAGGAGGAATGAGTGGCCTCAGTCCTGAAGATGGGATGTGGTCCGGCACAGAAGACACACTGTGCCAACACACCATGAGACTGGCTGGTGAATGCAAGTACTCAGCCAAGAGGAGAAACACACACAGAATGATGAATGTAGCCCCAAATACTTTCTATATCAGTATAAATATATGAATGTGTATTTACTGGCCAATCTTTTAATTATAGGTACAAGACCATTATTTTAGTGTGGTCCTATATTTGGTGGTTTGTGTCCTATGCAAATGGTATAAGTAGACCATTATGTGAAGTAGGCTGTTAATTCAGATATGCTTATGAAACATTATTGTCTCTTCCACATATAATTTGAAAGTGATTCTTTCAAGTAATTTGCCTTTATTATGTTGTAGCTCTTAAATCTGCTTTTACGTTTTGTCACATTACAGTTGCACACATTTTAGGGCATTGAATTGTTCTACGAACCTCGTAACCTAACACAGCAGTGGTCCTTCATCCTTCCTACCAGTGCCTAATCTGCAAGGACCCCTCCTCCAGGTCCTCCCTCTGAGTGTCTCTTGGATGCTCCTCTGTATCGCTACCTCCACATTCCTGTTACTTTTGTATTCACTCTTCAGTTTTAGATATTTTCTCCCAATACCTTCTGTGGAAGCTGGTGATTTAGGTTTCTCATGTCTTCTGGTCGTTTCTCTTGTGTCATTTTTCAATACTCACTTCTCCNANGGTCTTCCAAGCATGGTTCTAACATGGCAACTTGCTATTGAGTCTGGTTTACTATCATTTACAGCTGACTCACANTTTGCGATTACACTTGCTTTCTTGTGTATCTTTTAGGGGTTTTAGTTCTGTTTGCTCTTTTTCTTTTTTAATTATAAGGAACTCTTTCTGCCCCAGCTTCTTTGACTGAGAGGGGACAACTGTCTCTGTCACAGAGTCATCCTACCTGTGTAGGTGGTGATTATTAATTTTCATTTACTTTGATTTTTGCATATCACTCCCTAATTCATCTCAAGCCTTCTGCAGAACTCCAAGTAGTCATTCAATATGTTTGATTTCTTTATTAAGTGAATAGTGAACATGGTGAAAATATGTAGAAGCCAATATTCCAGACTGTGTTTTATGAACAACAAAATCATTTTGCTGAGGAAGCAGTGCTTTCCAGACTCTGCTTAAGACTCCACCAAACCAGATGATCTTGGACTGCCATATTGAGTCAGTGTTTTATAATCTTAAATGAAAGAACCGATTGGATAATCCCTAGGGTCTCTTCCAGCAATACAATTCTATTATGAAGTCGAAGATGATACAGAGAAAATACCAAAGGATGAAAAGATAAGCTTGCAACAATATTACTGCTTCCACCACTGCTACCACCTCCAGGGGGCCTCAGAGTAACCCATCTGATGTGATTATGATGCCGGTCTCTCAATGGGGTGAGGGAGAATTTGGCTATTTTTTCCCCCAGCAGTGGTCCTACCCCTTCAGGACACCTGGTTGTAGTTTAGGGAACTACCACTAAGTGTCGCTATAGGTCGCATATGTAAGAGGTCAGGCACCCTCTCCCAGGGCCTGTACACCCAAGCGGTCGGTCAGAAGACTGGCTAAGTTTCTGTTAGATAAAGAAGTACATACTTCCCGTACTCAAAATTCAAACAGGATGAGATGGAAACAGGGTGGTATTTAAAGAAAGAGATGAAGCGTCAAATACCCTCCCTTTCCTCGGATGCCCCCTCCCCCCTTTACTCTGATACCCTCTCCTCAGATGCCTTTTCCTCAAACTCTATTACTTGTTACTGGTGGTAACTGGATAAATCAGAATTTAAAGGCAACCCCGGAGGAGCAACTGCTTGGTCTGGCTCACATCTTCCTGACTTTTCCTCTCTCAAGAAAGCAAGTTAAGTTGCCAGAAGAAATATGACTTTGTTTGTATCTAAAATNCTAGACACTTAATATATTTTACCAATTTAATGAAAATATGCACATATTTTCATATTTTAGTAGTTCTTATATGTTGTCATGGCAACACACAATTGTCTATGAGCAATGGTGTCTTTGATAGAGTACAGTATCTGTATCAGATATGGTATATCCATCTTAATTTATTAGAGGTGTAATTTATCTGAGCTGTTCTGAATATTATTTGACAGATGGACTTCCTGTGAAGTCCAGTTTCCTTAAGAAACTCCAGGCCAGGCAGTGGTG
>LZPO01017404.1:23228-38768 GCA_001675575.1 Neotoma lepida
AGTCCAGGGTCAGGTTAAATCTATTTTCTCCAAGTGTTCTGATGTCAGAAGGTTCATCTGGCTCAATAAGGAAACACTCTGCCACAGAAAGGAACAAAACCATAAATAAAATGCATTTTCAAAGGATAATCACTAAGATCAATTATTCATGGTATTACTCTTTAGATCAAGACTGTGGGAGCTCAGAATCAATGCACTTGTTCTTACATCCTGTTTTTAAGACGTAAGACATTTCTGGAGGGCCGAATATTTAGACAGACTCAAACTCTGTCTCAGAATGTCATCATTCTCCCTGTCTCTATTTCCTCTATGCTTTCTCTGTTTGTTTTTCTTTTGAATTCAAGAGTTGTATAACAAAGGTTCACAATAGAAGCTGACACATAAGAACTNTACAGTTCTTCCTATGCCATAAGAGCACCGACTATCATTGTTTNCAGAGATGTAGTTATCACTGGACTTAGAAACAAATCAGGGAGTTAAAAAACATAGTTCAAGGTTATAGGAGATCATCACCTGTTTCAATTTCTGGATCGATGTCGAAGGTATCATTCCCAGGACAGATGATTCCTCGCTTGTAGAAGTGCTGACAGATGGCCATAGCCGACTGCTGCGTCCCCTTGTTCTCATAAGCATGGTTGCCAACAGAAATGTTGCGAAGCTGCAAGTACTTCATCCCAAAAAGAGAGACAGGAATGGAACACCAACCAGGTCAAAGGGGTGCCAGTCAGGGAAAAGGCAAAACCGTGGTAACCCTTCCCAGCCATGTCTTAAAAGGGTAGGTTCTCATCTCCCCTCAGTGTGCAGAAATTCAAGAAACACACACTGGGATGCTGCATCTGAGCAAGTGGCTCTAAGGAAGAGCAGCAGAGATCAAAAGGGACAGCTGAGTCCCAGGAAAGCCCCACGGAGGCCTTGAATACTCAAATGCTTTGTACAATCTACCCAGGAATTCTCCAATCACCTTCTGACCACAGGCTCTCCCTACACTCCTGTCTCAGAATCTTCTTTCTCACTTAGATGCAGCATCCCAGGTCATTCTTTGACTGGTAAAGTAAAAACACAGTTAAAGACTCTCAGCCAAGCACTGCACTACAGAAGTAAAGCAATTATNCATTGGTCCTCCCCTGTCACTGGAACACATACATGTAGAGCGAATCTTAAACGGTCTTATTAATTGAAAACACCAGGCCAGGTATTGAGGTAAATTCTGAATGATCAGAGAGACAGAACAAGCCACAGCCAACCTCACCTTGCCAAATCCTCAGCTGATCTTGTTTCCTCAGACTGCAGGCTTCTGAGTCCTCTCCCGAATGAATCTCAGCTGAACTGCTGCTCAAAGCCTGAAAGCTTAAGAGGCCNNNTAGCTTCTGGTTTCCACACCTTATATACCTTTCTGCTTCCTGTCACTACTTTCTGGGATTAAAGGCATGTGTCTTTCTCAAGCAAAGACATGAGATCTCAGGTGCTGGAATTAAAGGTGTGTGCCACCATGCCTGGCTGTTTCCAGTGTGGCCTTGAACTCACAGAGATCTGGATGGATCTCTGCCTCGGGAATGCTAGGATTAAAGGCNTGTGCTACCACTGCCTAACCTCTATGTTTAATCTAGTGGCTGTTCTGTTCTCTGACCCCAAATAAGTTTTATTAGGGTACATAATATTTTGGGGGACATAATATAATCACCACACATACAATAAGGATTTTAAACCCATTAACAAACATTTTTATGTCTCTCTGATACTTCCGTCTTCATACAGTAATTTCATCAAATGCTATGCTGTTGAGCACTGATGAGGGTTTAGATATGTGTGGACATGGACAGAACATGTGTCTCCCTGTTGNATGAGCAGTACTGTATAATAAGAGCTGTGATTTCTGGTAGATTCTTTAGAAAGCAATGCAGAGGTGGTCCACTGAGTGGGGAATAAGAGAAAACAGCTAGATGCAGGAATTAACATGCTGTGTTTGAGTTGTTAGACCAAACAATTCCAACATAACAGGGCTAGAGTACTATGCNGGCCCTTTTGCCCTCTGTGTCCCTTCCAACAAGAGCTGAGCATGTAGACATCTCGATCTTAGGCTTTCACGCCTCCAAAACTGTGAGAGAGAAACTGCTTTTACTTATTATCCTGGCAGATACTTTCCTATAGCAGCAGAAACAAATGTGACAGCCAAGATAAGGACTCTTCATGGAAAGAACATGGAGATCCAACAAGCTGTGTGGCTTCAATGCCAGATACAGTATTTTGAAGACTGAGTTAGTCCTAGTGATAAAGGTAAAGATGTTTTATAAGGAATTTCCAAGCCATTAGTCAGGCATAGTGATTGCTATTCAGAGATGGAGGCAGGAGTCCCAGAAGATCAATGCCAGCCTTTGCTACAAAGTTTGAAGTCACCTTGGGTTACATAAGGCCCCGCTTCAAAACAACAAAATGTAATGGACTGTTCACTTCTTGTCTCTACATAACACCTAAGAAACACATACATTTGGTACAGTGCTTTGCAGATANTTAATATATTTAAAAGTTAAATCTAGGGCTGAGAGATGGCTCAGTGTGTAAAGCACTTACCACCAAATCATGAGTTCAAATCCCCAAGACCCATGGGAAAACAGGTCCAATAGCACGTGTCTGTGATCCCAATTTTCCTATGGTGAAGTGAGAGACAGAGACAAGAAAGTCCCCCAAGAAGCTTGCAAGCCAGCTAGCTTAGTACATGCAATGATGAACAAGACTCTGATCTCAAACAAGGTAGAAGTTGAGGACTACAACCAAAGCTGTCCTCTGACATTCACACAAATGCCATGTCATGTCCTGCACATATCACACACACACACACACACACACTTTAAAAAAAATCTCTAAACTTATCTTCATCGCTAAGCTCTTTGCTATTTCCCCTCTAAAAACTGTAGGGCATGATTCTGTTTAACAACTTCATTCAGCTTTTGTCTCTAAGCTTCCAATTCCCACTGCTAAGCCAGCGCCTGGACTCTATAAAGATGTATTTCATCTCAGCAGCTCNTGATCTCTGTTTGAACAGGTGCTGCTAGAAAATGAAGAGTCACGATTGCTCAGGAACAAAGCTTGAAGAAGGGATTTAATGATTTCGAAATGTGAGCTGTATACAGTGGTGGCGCACGCCTTTAATCCTAGCACTTGGGAGACAGAGGCAGGCGGATCTTGAGGCCAGCCAGGTCTACAAAGCAAGTTCCAGGACAGCTAAGGCTGTTATACAGAGATACCCTGTCTCAAAAAAGCAAACAACAAAAAATACACTGACCTCAAAAACTTTTTAATAAACCCTCCAAAAGAAGTGACTATGAANGTTGAGAAAGTACTAAGTATAGCAAGAAGAATCCAGATGAAAACTTGACTCCGGAGTATGAAAAACAAGTTTCCTTTCCGTCCGGCAGTTAATCGGCATCACGGTGTAGCCATCACCAGGCATGACATGAAAGCCTTACTTTTACATGAGTTTGAAGGCCTTGGTTGCTACACAAACTTCCAAATTAAAATCCTCATGATTGGTTATAGGTCTCTAAAAGTATAAGCTTTGAAGACTTAATGACTACTTATATCCAGGATTATGTTAGTAATTTCAAATATTGAAGCTCTCGAGTCAAGTCCTATCCCTGATTCTTTTANTTAAGTCATTGAAATTCAACCTTTCTGCTGGTTGGAAACAAAAGCTTTTATTCTACTTGTATAAAAGTTTGTTAGCAATATTTTTCAATCAATTTTTAAATACGTATTTTATTTTTAGAGGTGTGTGTGTGTACTCGTGCACGCCCTGTGTTGGGGGAGGGGGTGCCTGCAGAGGCCAGAAAGATGATGGATTCCCTAAAGCTAGAGTTACAGGCAGTTGTGAGTTGTGGGTGCTAGGAAGCAAACACAAAGTCCTCTGGAAGAGCAGCCAGTGCTCTTAACTGCTGAGCCATCTCTCCAGCCCTTACACTGAAGAAATTGTTTATTCATAAGTCATCTCCAAGCAGAACTGTACACTGGAGTGTNGGTTTCTATACAATCTGTTGCTATCATTTCTCCAGTCTGTTCTTTCTCCCAAATAAAGAATGTACACACTGTCTGAGTATCTCNTTATTAGAACACTTGCCTTGCTTGTGCGAAGCCCTGAGTTCAACCCCTAATACCAAAAACAAACAAACAAAATCCACAGCAAATGCACACAATTGATTTACCTGGTTCACTGCNAAGATGATCTGGTCGTACACATCACTTTGAGTGTACACTGCGTACGTGTCATCCATCCGATCCATGTACCCTTTCAGGAAGAGGTGTTTGAAGGCTATGGTGTTCTCTTCCTTGAAAGCTACTACCATCTGGTTACTCAGTCCAAACAGGACCAGCTTAAAGAAAAAAGAAACAACACGAGGATGAAAACCTGAGCAGAAAAGAGANGGAGGCGTGTGGTTCAGGGGCTTGGCTGGCAAGAATTNGCAAGGGGTTTGGCAGGCTATCCAGAAGGCTCACGGCTTGGGGCCTGGGAGATGGCTCAGTGGATGAAAGCNCTTTCCTTACTAGTATGAAGACCTGAGTTCAAATCCTCAGATCCAAAGAAAAGCCAGATGTGTGCCAGCTATCCAGCACTCCTACAGAGACATGGGAGGNGGAGATAGGAGAATATCTGAAAGCTCACAGAACAGGTAGCCTGGTGTTACACAGTGGAAAACAACAGACCCAGTTGGAAGGTGAGGACTGACACTCAACTTTGTCCTCTGGTGTCCACATGCATGCCATGGCAAGTATGCACTCATGTTCATATGCCCAAATGTGCATACATATATATTACATATACACACACCATGCATATAGAGAAAGAGACAGAGACACACAGAGAGACACATAGGGGAGAGAGGGGGAAGAGGGAGAGAAGGAATGTTCACACTTACTGGATAACAAACTAAGAAAGTCTAAGCCCTATGAACAGACTAAAGTCCTAGACCTCATTACCCAAATTGTCCCAATAAGACCCAAAATAGAAGCTATATTCTCTAAATTAGAGGATACTAAAATAATATTTCATTAGTATTCAGGTAGAATTTTCCATGAAATTCAACAGTTCAGGTTTGAAAAAGTTGTTTCACTGTGCAGCCATCAATCAAACTTGCCTCACTCCATGTTTCTAGTCTGTTTTCCCTCCCAAACCACTTCAGTATCTCCTTACTCCCCTCTCTCCTTCCTTCCCTCTCTCCCTTATGCTCTCTCTCTCTCTATGTGTGTGTGTGTGTGTGTGTGTGTATGTATCTCTCTCCTCTCTCTCTCATCCACCCTGTTCCCCTGTCTCCACCCCCTCCCTTGGATACTCGGATTCAGACCCAAAGATGAGGCAAGGTACACTTAGGAATAACACTGAGCATCTCTGTGTGATCTAGCGCTATTGCAGAAACTCTCCCCACAGTTGTCAGCTGCACAGCATAGTCCCTAATACAACAATTTTGCAGGTGAGCTTGTAAAAGTTCAGAGGAATTAAATAATTTTAAAGTCACATGACTAGGAAGTGCATAGTCAAAATTGTAATTCATGTCTGAAAGATTAAATCCAAGCTCCATTTATCCTACCATTCTCCATTTATCCTATCATTCTAGAAAATGTATTCCTAGGATCTGGTGTGAGAGAATGCATTTGTCTCTCCCCTTTGACATATGNCCNGCGTTCCTAGGCCATCATCCTCTACCTAAGTTGACTTTCAGTTCTGAAGAGTTNCTTTCAGCTAACTATGACAGCTTGGTATTCTAGGGACATGAAATCTATCAAAACTGGTCCAAGGATCTCCCAGGCGTTCCCCAAGATACTCATATCAATACGTTCAAACATCCAGGTGCCTCCCAGAATTCACCACTGAGCTGGGTGCTGGACAACAAGGAAACAACCTGTCCTGGCCCTCAAGAGAACCTAAAANAACAAAACTTCTCCAGAAGACCCAGGCTGGGGCTGGACTTCAGCATCCATACCAAGGAAGGGCACTAAAGAAGGAGCTGTCTCCTCCGGATTCTCTTAGCAGCCCACACCCTGACAACTTACCTCACAGTAACCCACAGACTGCATGGCTANGTTAACATCTTCTCTGTAATCTGTAACACTGTTAGAGGCCAGGTGAAGGTGAGATCTCTCTGTGTCTCTACCCCTCTCTGTCTCTCTCCCTCCTTCCCTCCCTTCCATTCCTCCCTCCCTTCCTTCCCAGTTATAGNCAAAACTGTAAATAAACCATTTCCTCCCCATTTTTCTGTAAAGTGCCAAGCAGTGAGCCTGGGTTCTGGTAACACGATGACAGACAGAGGCTACAGTGGTTGAGAGACCTGCTGTCCTCCAGAGAATGAGACAGATGATGAGAGAAACAGAACATTGGTGGGGAGGGGGGGGCATTTAGAGGTGCAGACATCTTCCTTCTGCTGCTGAAAAGCAAAACCTCCCAGTTATATAGACATTTATCACCAAGTCACCTCCATTTTCCCAATGACAAAGTAGCCTGTGTGCAATGTGTTTGAGTGCTCAGAAACAGACTGAGAAGAGATTACAGTTAAGAGTCAGATATGAATCACTGGATGTGGTGGCTTACGCCTTTAGTCTCAGCTCTTGGAGGCAGAGGCAGGTGGATCTTCATGAATTCAAGGCCAGCCTGGTCTGCAAAGTGAGTTCCAGAACAGCCAGGGTTACACAGAGAAAAACCAAGAGAGAGAGAGTCAGATACGGGGGCTGGAGAGGTGGCTCAGTGATTAANCATTCGCTGCTCTTGCAAAGGACTGGAGTTCCAGTCTGCACACAATGCCCTATAATTCTAGTTCCAGGAGAACTGGCACCCTATTCTGGCTTCTAGGAGCACTGTCACACATATGGCAAACACACACACACACACACACACACACACAGATAGATAGATAGATAGATAGATAGATAGATAGATAGATAGATAGATAGATAGATAGAATTTAAATGTAGTTTTTCTTTAAAAGATTCTGAGGGAGAGGGGAGGGAGGGAGAAGGGAGGGAGAGATATCTCAAGTGTTAGGTAAGTAGGCTCCTGCCTGTAATTCCAGCGCTCGGGAGGCTAAGGTAACAGGATCACACTGACTTTGAGGCCAGTCTAGCTTCCACAGTGAGTTCCAAACTAGCCTGAGCAATAGATTGAGACCTCATTTCAAAACAAAAACAAGAACAAAACAAAAAAAACACACTTACCAAACACTTTGTGTGTTTCTTAGCAAAAGGCTTAAACCACTGAGTAAGATTCCTCTTNGCCACTCTAGTAACTATTAGGGATTCACTAAAAAGATGAGGGAGTAATTATGAATTTAAGTCAGCGAGTGTGTAAATCTAAGACTGCGCATCACTGTTCTCTGCTATAGTTTCCTGCATCACACAGGGAACACTACCACGCTAAGCCTCGTCACGGTCTGAGAGACAGGGATGCACTGCTCAGGCCCAGTTTCTTTTAAGACTTGAGCATGAGCACGAATACATACTGGGCTTGGCACACAGCCATCACCCAAATGTACCTATTATTATTCTAAGTAAACAGCATTCCTATCCAACTGGTACAGGCCCCCCCTATAAATGACACAAATAAGCTTTTCAGTGCTCTGACATATTGCATTATCACCTGGAAATAAAATTTTAAGTGCAAGTTGCCAAGCATTATACTGAGAACTGAGCGTGTTTTCATGGTGATATATTGAAGAGGAAGTACATCCTGCCCTGGAGTCTCCACAGAGCTGCTTATGAGCCATGAGGCTTTTTAAATACTGTAAGTATCAGTACCCTTTCTGGAAGGTGAGATAGGCTGGCATTTCCCCAATTGGAGGATGCTTAGAATGACATGACACCATGCACTGGGATGGGGTGACATGATACCATGCACTGGGACGGGGTGCTCACCCAAGTCTAGGGTTAGAAATCTAAACAAGAATTCCACCAACTTCAAATGATTCTAGAAACCGCCTTGGTTTACTAATCACAAGTACTTGTTTTTAATAAGCAATTAAGGTTAGCAATCTCAACATTAAAAAAAGAAACTCTCCTTCAATAACAGGTGTTCACCAAGAACAGAATATAAAAATACTAACCTAAACTTGGCCTTCACGTTTGTCCTTCTGCTTTTAACAAGCGATACTTCCCCTCACCAGCAGGAAAGCCCACTTTTTTCATATTTATTTATTTTGTTTGTGTGCACACACATGTATGGAGGTCAGGGAATGGTTGACAAGAGTCAGTTCTCACCTTCTACCACGTGGGTTCTAGGAATCAAATCCACGTTGTCAGTTTAGTGGTAAGCACTTTTACCAGAGGAGCCATCTTGCCTGCTCCCAAGATCCATTTTTATGATAAACCACAACAGTTTAGGCAATTACCACAAAACATGATTCCTCAAAAAAATTTTAAAAGAATCTATGGAAAATTGATTGAAATTTTCCCTTCTCACAAAAATGAAGGCACATATAGCACAGGCTGATGCAAGCTCACATCTGCCAACTCCATATTTTTCCACTACACAGCTCTCGTGATCCAGGCCTGTAAGAATCCAAGAGATTGCCTACAGCAAAAATCCATGCAGTTTCTAGAGAAAGAAATGTCCAAAATATTAGGAATAGAAGAAAAACCTCATGTTGGGAGTCAGCTAGCATCTGTGGAAGATACAGATACCTCTCAAGAAACGTCTTCATTAGGATCCAAATGTTAAAAATGTTTATTCCTGAAAACTATTATGGTAGTAAAATTAAAATGATGAAAAATGAAAATGAGCTGGATACCGTGATGCACTGGGGAGCCAGAGGCAGGTGAATGTCCATGAGTTCAAGGCCAGTCTGGTCTATGTAGCGAGTTCCAGGTCAATCAGAGCTAAATAGTGAGAGCCTGTCTCAAAAAATTTTTAAAAAAGAAACTTAACACACACACACACACACACACACACAGAGAGAGAGAGAGAGAGAGAGAGAGAGAGAGAGAAGAGAAACAAAAAAATAAGTGAAAAACCAAAGTCTTTCAGAAATGTTAAAGAGAGAAGGGTTCAGAGTTGTTGTGGTGATTTGAATAGACTCACGACCCCCATAGACTCATGTGTTTGAATGCTTGGCCCATAGGGAGTGACACTATTAGCAGGTGTGGAGGAGGTGTGGCTTGTGGGAGGAGGTGTGTCACTGTGGGGTGGGCTTTGAGGTCTCATGCTCAAGCTAAGCCCAGTGTGGCACACAGTCTCCTTCTGCTGCCTGTGGATCAAGATNTAGGACTCCTTCTCCATGTCTTCTTCATGTCTGCCTGCAGGCCACCATGTTTCCCATCATGATGATAATGGACTAAAACTCTGAAACTGTAAGTCAGCCCCAATTAAATGTTTTCTTTATAAGAGTTGCTGTGGCCATGGTGTCTCTTCACAGCAATAAAACCCTAACTGAGACAGTTGTACTTTTCTTATTTTTTTGATGTCTTTATGCATGCAGGTAAAAGTTGTCTCATAAACAAGGCTCTTCTCTGGTGTGCAGAGGCTTGCACCTCACTTGTGTTGGGAGATGCTTACCTGGACAGTCACCATTGCAATTTTCAGAATTTGTATGGCAAGTTTCCAAGGCTTCCTACCCCGAGCCCAAAACTTCTCACAAGGATTCATAAAAAAGAATTTGAGTTTCCGCCTCATCTGGTCTTCTAAGAGAAGCTCCTCACTGGGGGATGAGCTCTGGTGAAAAGTGCAGGGACTTTCATCCTGATGAGAGCTGCAGCTGCTTCCGGCCACCTCAGGGTTTGCCATCTCTAGGGGGGGAACCAAACATTTCCACTCAGTGGGGAGAGGCACAAGCCCACGTCAAAGGATCACCGTCAGTGAGGCAGAATGGAAAGACGGGGGAGGGGGGATGAGAAAGGAACGAAGCAGGCTCCTTGTCAGCTGAGAATCAAATATTCTAGCACAAGTAACATTTGCTTAAGGCCTCCCTCCCTTTCCAACTGTAAACCCGCAGTTTTCTAGAACTCTCACTAGGAAACCTCCTTAAGAGGAAAAGGACATATTATAAACTCCTTACAAGACCCTGGTGNCTCTTGGGTTCTACTTTATTAGATTAGTAGATTATTANTAGTAGTAATTATTANATAATTCNATCCCAGATATCTCTGGAGCCACCTGCCATCCTACTTATCAAAAAGTGAGAANGTAAGTTTCCNAGCAATGCTTTGAGANGTGGTTTCAAAGCCACCAAAATGGTCCACGAGGCTAACANGAAGACACTTGTGACCCTCTCTTGAGAAGCCCACATCNAGGCATGAGGATGCCTTACTCTTCCTTCTGGACCACCTCTCTTTCTGTTTTCAACCTTATGCTTAAAAAATTAAAATATCATTAATAAACTCCCACTCTGCCTCATGTTAAGGAGTCCTGAAATTCTTTTCCATATCAAAGCCAAGGATCCAGTTTTACCCGAATGGAAGTACCTGAAAGGTTGAGGGTACTCCCAAGCCTGCTGCAGGTGGCAGTGGTAGAGCTGTGTTAGTGTGTCCAGGAAAGCTTGCCTGGCTGCCCCAGTGCCCATTGAGCTGTCCTGTACTGTCACACCATCTTAGGTGAGCACTGATTAGAGCAGCGGGTATCAGTCTCCAACTGGTTTCAACTACTTAAGTGAATTCTCGCCTAGTTGAAAGTTAACAGCTTCAAGGACTGCTCCTATTAGTAAAAGATTTCATGTTTACATGTATGGCTGCATATGGTATGTGTGTGCTTTCTGGCTCAGTGGGTATCAGATATAATTATTGCAAAGATGCGGCCTGAGAGGCTGAATAAGAGAGAAAATGGACCCTGAAGTGATATGCAGATTTTCATGTGGATATGGTCATTCATTTTCCTCTAGGGGGAGAAACAAAAACTTCCATACAGTTATTAATCAATGAATAGGCTTTGTAAGAACCAAGAACCGGTTTGGATCTTTATACCTCTATGACTTGTGTCAACTCACTCAGCCCATGTTGAGCCTCAGTCCTGCAATATGATAATACCTATGCATGGAAGATTGTAGCAAACATTAAATAAAATGCAAATAGGGCCTTGACATGGAGTGTAAGCTGGCAGCCTCTCTTATTCTCTATCCCCATTAGTGAGGGAGGCTCTCTAACATCAGTGAGATTTTTAGGGACTGTGTGAGCCTCCAAAACTGAGCTCTGCTACATGGGGGAAGGCAGCCCTCAATTGCAGCCCATTTCCCAAATGGCCCAGGACTTGAACTTGCTTCCACTTACACAGGACATTTTACCCTTTGAATCATATGCACATACTATTTCTTTTGCCTCTTTGAAAGGGGTGAAGAAGCTTTTCAGAGTGAGAAAGAAGTCTCTCCAGAGACTGGGAGTTACCTGGGATTTCCGCTCAGGCTAGTAGTGATACTATGGAAACCCATTCAAATAAAATACCCTATACTCACCAAGAGAGTAGAGTCCTTCCACACAGAACAGAAGCCCGTCTGAGTTTAATGTTCTCATAACTTGCACTTAACAATGAAGGGAGAAGAATCTAGCCTACATTTATACATCTGATAAATCAGACCTCCTGCTTTCCAAGTCTAGAATCACACGTTGGATACAGATTACAACATTCTCAGCAAATCCAACATTCCTGAAATGGAGATTTGGGCTATAAAACCCAGTCATGGGGGACATTCTAAACTCCTGATTAATGAAAAGTGATAAGTAAGGCCACTGCTGAGTGAAGTAAATGATACATAAAACATATTACTATGTAACAAATGCAGTCAGTTCCTTCCAAAGAAAACCATAATGGCATGCATGAAGCTGTGNTTTTGTTCCAGTGTCACAAGTCACCTCAAAGCATGAGTATATGTAATAATTCTTGGGTAAAGACATAAAGGAGAGAAAAAAGCATGGCAAAACAAATGAAAAGACAGTGGGATGCTTTAGACAGCATTTGCTTGTTTATGCCATGCTGGGGACAGAGCCCACAGCANGGTTCATGTAAGACAAGCACTCTAATTGCTCAGTCACATACCCAACCCTTCACAGTCTACTGCTTTGAAGAAAGAGGTAAGATATTCTCGAGTGAAAATCCAAGAATTGATGGCTTTTTTTCTCTCCTTTATGTCTGTGAGATTTTGAACTGGTTGGTTTTTGTTAACTTGACACAATGCAGACATACCTTGGAAGAGGGAATCTTAACTGAGAAAACACCCCTATAAGATTGGTCTATAGGCATGTCCTTAGGGCCTTTTCTTAATATTAAGGTGAGAGGCTCAGCCCCCTTGGGGGAGGGTAGCCATCCCTGGGTAGATGGTCCTAGGTGGTATAAGAAAACAAGCTGATGTCCCCATTACTCATCTGTCATGTAGCAGCATAGGGCAGGGGAGCTGGCCCTGAGGTCAGAAGGGCAAGAGAACTGCCCCTGTCCCCCACCAGCTGCAACACTCGGAGAACAGGACATACACCTCACCTGGGCAGCACAATAGAGCCAATCCTGTTGGCAGAGGTGTGGGTGAGCCAGCCTCGTAGTTGTGAGCATGGGAGAGCTGTCCCCATTACTCATCTGTCATGTGGCAGCATAGGCAGAAGNGGGGAGGCAGGTGGGAGAGCTGGCCCTGAGGTCTTAAGAGCAGGAGAGCTGGCCCTGCCCCTCATCAACAGCAGCACTCAGGAGAGTGGCCCCTATGCCATGCCTGGGCAACACAGCTGACCGTGAAAGTGTAGGTGTGGGAGATCCAACCCNGAAGACATGAAATCAGGAGAACCGGCCCCACCCCTTGCTCATTGCTGCAAGGGGTGAACAATGCAGGAGAGTTCACCCTAGTGGTGAGGACAAGGGAGAGCTGGCAGGCTGACCAACCCTGCAACTACCAGGCCCAGAACCAGGGTTATGTGTTGGCCCACCTCAATATCCACCCCATCTGTGGTCTGCTGGTCCTGCAGACCCAAAGCTGGAGGATTTCCGCAACACAAGGCAAAAGCAGGATAACTAAGAGGAGTCCCAGTGAGGGCCCAGCATCGACAGTGTAGCAGAGACCAGAGGCCTGGAACCAGATCAATGACTCTTTGCAATGGACACTTGCAAGTAATGATATATTGATAAAAGGCTTTACTGCATGACTCACTGTGTCACACTATAGTTTCCATGACGAGACTGATTTTTTTCCTTGTCTTTTATTTCTTTTTTTTCTCTTAAATTTTATTTTATTTTATTTGGGGGGGTCACAAGGGCAGAGGATGGATCTGAAGGGACGGAGAAATAAATGGGATGGAGATACATGATGTGAAAAACACAAAAAAAATAAATAAAAAGGAGAAAAAAAAGAAAGCAAGCTGAGCAAACCCTAAGGGACAAGCCAGCAAGCAGCGCTTTGCCATGGCTTCTGCTCCAGTTCCTGCCTTGCCAAGTTGGTGTCTTGTGCCTGCCCCAACTTCCCGCAGTGATGAACTGAGATCTTATAAGGGAGATATAGGCTGAAATAAACTCTTTCCTCCCTGAGTTACTTTTGGTCACGGTGTTTTATCACAGCAATAGAAACCCTGACTAGAACAGACTTTTAAAAAAATTGTTGGTTACTACATATGAATAACTACAATAATGCACTTGTTGGTAGGAAAGTGTGTTTGTGAACTACTGATTTGAAGTCCCACGAAACCCTTTTCCATTATGACACAGAAAAAATTAAACTTTAAACACACTAGCCATACACCATGTAACAGTAACCTACAGGAGCGAAGAGAAAAGAGCCAACCACCTGTTATTCAAAACGCTGCTCAAGTTGTTCCAGAAACCCAGCTTTCATCCTGGGCTGACTGCTAAACTTACAAACCAGGGCGAGCCACACTGGCTGACTAGGTATTGACGGCCGCTCTTTTTCTGGTGTCAAGGCCTGCACAGGGGTCCAGCAGGAGTCTACCTCAGATGTCAGGGTGCCGTCCCTAAAACTGACTCACAGACTTACTTACACAGCAGCCAGAGGCTAACCTGGGTTGAACTGCAGAAATGTAGCGATAGAGAGTGAATGTGTAATTTGGAGAAAGCACCACACACTGCCACAACCTGCTTCTTCAGCATTGCGGCATCTCACCGGACCCCTCCTCTCTTTCCTCCCTCCCTCTCTGGTCCTACAGTTTGACAAGTCTATGACTTCAGGCAACTCACTAGGTCCACACCCAGCCCTGGTTTTTGCTCCTGCAAAAAAAAACGAACAGTTCTATTCTCTCTGCCACCCTTCCTTCCTCTTCTTCCATGCCATGGGACTACCCCTGTGGTGCTGGTTTCTAGCTAGAAAGCAAAGACTGGCCTGCTGTCACACCCTGAGATCTTCCGGCTTCTGCAATCTGCTGGAGTCCGACCAGCGCAGAGCCCTTGCTGTTGCCTCCACTTCTACCCGACCACAGCCTTTATAAGGGAAGGGCTCAAATTAAGAGCAGACACGAAGCCACTCCAGGAGTGGTCTCTGAGACCCTGGTGGGAGTCCACTTGGCCTCTCAGGGCACAGGCCTCCCAGAGAGAAGGAACACTCTGGGCTGGGGTGGCATCCTGCACTGGATTCTCGCAGCTTGCTTCCTGGGAAACATAGCTAGCACTGACAGGCAGGACTCTGCTGTCACCTCCAAACCTTGCAGAGGGGACATAGAGAGGGTGTTTTCACCCCAGCCGTGAGCCCCACTGACCTGTGGTCCATGGCGGAGTCCCGGTTGTGCCAAACCGGTGCATCTCGCACTCCGCTCCCCTCTGTGTGCGCTCCATGCCTGGCGCAGGTGTCCTGGCCCTTACCCTCCCGCTTTGTGTCACCTACTGCTGGAGACATCGGGCTCCCTTCCCAAGAGCCGAGCGCCGCAGGGGAGGTTCACACGACACCTGATGCCCCGGGGCAGCGCTGGGCTAGGCTCACCTGCAACACAAGGCTCGCCGAGGGTGCACGGGCGGGAACAGCGGGGACCCACTGGGAGGAGTCAGGTCCTGCTAGCCCGGCCGAGGGATGCGACACCTCAGCGCAGGGTCACTCTCGGCTCCGAGCCCGAGAGGCTCCAGCCATCCTCCCTTCTCTGGCCCCAGCCTCGTGACCCTCCTCTCTCAAGGCTCGAGTTCCCTGCCACGCCCTTTGTGGGACGGCCTTTCTCTGAGACAGGTGGGGAGGGGAGGCCATCTGAAGGAGTGTGGCTGTGGCGCTGCCTTCTCTCTCCCACACCTGCAGCAGCCTGTTCCCAGCGCTCCCACCAAACATCTCCACGGGCTTTCCCTGTGAGCTGGAAAGTGACTGGTGAGGTGGATCACTAGAGGACCATTCCAACAGGTGGCATGGAGCTATCAAGGCGGTGTGGGATACACACTGAGGCTCGCCTGCAGTAACGTTCACCTTTGCAATGGGAACTCAGAAAATGTAAGGCGTCCATCCGGAGCCTTGAGATNGGAAATGAAGGGCGGTCGACTCTCCCGGAATTANAGGATTGGCAAGCCTGTCTAGTCTAATTGGTGAGCTCTGGGCCAATGAGAGACCTTGTCTCACTGGATTCTTGAGTATGACACACCGCAGGCAGTCCTCTGGCCCCCACAGGCATGCATGTGCACCAGCA
>LZPO01017404.1:55945-66115 GCA_001675575.1 Neotoma lepida
GTTCTTTTATTGTATAGGATTGTTTTAGCTATCCTGGGTTTTTTGTTTTTCCATATGAAATTGAGAATTATTCTTTCAAGGTCTGTGAAGAACTGTGTTGGAATTTCAACGGAGAATTTGTTGAATCTGTAGGTTGCTTTTGGTAAGGTGGACATTTTTACTATGTTAATCCTACCAATCCATGAGCATCTTTCCACCTTCTGATATCTTCTCCAATTTCTTTCTTCAAAGACTTGAAGTTCTTGCCATACAGGTCTTTCAGTTGCTTGGTTAGAGTTACCCCCAAGATATTTTATATTGTTTGTGGCTATTGTGAAGAGTGTTGTTTCTCTGATTTCTTTCTCAGACTTTTTATCGCTTGTATATAAGAGTTTTTAGAGTTAATCTTGTATTCAGCCACTTTGCAAAGGTGTTTATTAGCTGTAAGAGTTTCCTGGTAGAATTTTAGGGGTTGCTTATGTATAGTATCATGTCATCTGCAAATAGCAACACTTTGACTTCTTTTCCCCTTGATCTTCTTTTGTTGTTTTATTTTTGTTTTTGTTTTTGTTTTTGTTTTTGCTCTAGCTAGAACTTCAAGTACTATATTTAATAGATATGGAGAAAGTGGACAGCCTTGTCTTGTTCCTGATTTTAGTGGAATTACTTTGAGTTTCTCTCCATTTAATTTGATGCTGGCAATCAGTTTGCTGTATATTACTTTTATTATATTTAGGTATGTTGTATACCTGATCTCTTCAAGACTTATCATGAAGGATGTTGTATTTTGTCANAGGCTTTTTCAGCATCTGATGAGATGATCATGTGTTTCTTTTTCTTTCAGTTACTTTATATGGTACATTACATTGATAGATTTTCATATATTGAACCATACATACAGGGGATTATTTCAATTTTCTTTTATCTGTTGAGACTTGCTTTGTGATTGAGTATGTGGTAGATTTTGGAGAAAGTTCCATGAGGTTCTGAGAAGAAGAAGGTGTATTCTTTTGTGTTTGGGTGAAGTGTTCTGTAGATATCTGTTAGGTCCATTTGGTTCATAGTGTCTGTTAGCTCCATTATTTCTTTGTTTAGTTTTTGCCTGGATGACCTGTCCATTGGTGAGAGTGAGGTATTGAAGTTTCCCACTAATAATGTGTGAGGGTTGATGTGTGATCTAAGACTTAGTAATGTTTCTTTTATGAATGTGGGTGCCATTGCATTTCGGGCATAGATATTAAGAATTGAGACATCATCTTGGTGGATTTTTCCTTTGATGAGTATGAAGTATGTCCTTCTCCATCTCTTTTGATTAATTCTGGTTGGAAGTCTATTTTGTTAGATATTAGAATAGCTACATCAGCTTGCTTCTTGGGTCCATTTGCTTGGAAAATCTTTTTTCAACCCTTTATTCTGAGGTAATGTCTCTTTGATGTTTAGGTGTGTGGTGATATTTTATCTGTATCCCCCCCATAANATTTATCTGAAGGTCAGAGGAAGAAGGTCAGTCACTAGTAAAAACAGAAGTCATGCAATGTTAGCACACACCCTTAATCCGCCTGGTTCTCTGTGAGTTCAAGGTCACACTAGGGAACAGAGCCAAGCGTGGTAACACACGGGTTTAATCCCAGCATCAACCATAGAGTTCTAGANGTCTGTGCAGANNGATAGGAAGTGACAGAGCTAGTGATGTAGCTGGGCTGAGAGAGCCAATTAGAGAACAGAACAGAACAGAAAAGACATAAAAAGCCTGCTTAGACAGGAAGTCGCTCTCTTTGGAAGCAGCGGCGTTGGTGAGGTGAGGCTAGCTGGTGGCTTGTTCCTAATTCCTCTGACGTCTGTCAGATTTTCACCCCTATTTCTGGCTCCGTGTTTTTATTTAATAAGACCATTTAGAAATTCGCTTACAAATGGCGTTCCGACGTGGGGCTCTCGAATTTCCATAAGGCCTAAAAGAATTTTAAAAAGCCAAAACCAGCTTCCTACTTCATGTCTCATGCGGGCCATGAGACACCGCAGCATTTGGGCTNGACCTGCAGCATGGTGGATTCCCGTCACGGTACACAGTTGCTGCATGGTGGATTTAGCTTTTGGGAAAAAAAGGTTTCTGGGCTACACACTGCTAGACCGGCATGGACCCACTGCTTCCCAGAGTTGGTGATGAGCATGATTTCCGCAGAGTTGGCAGTAAATGTGCTTCTGCCATGTTGAAAAGTTTAAGTGGGCAGAGTCAGCAGCCAGGGCTGCGGCTTCAATCTTAGCCACTTAGTTTAGCAGTTTAAAATCTCTCCTGGTCAGAGAAGGATTACAGATTCACAATTATACAGATTCAGATAACTGTTTACAGTGTGTGTAAAAATGTACGTAGGCTTGGAAGAGAGAGAAAAAAGAAATATAGAAAGTTATATAAAGAAATAGAAAGTTTTAAAAAATAAAGTCTTTAAAGAATCAGTAAAAGTAATATAATATGCCATGAAAAGATGGATATTACACAGAGAATCTGGATTGTGTTATCTTTGGGATTTTTAACTGCTGAGAGACATTTGATTGTAAAAGCTGCCAAGTTAAATCAATATGTATATTTTAAAGGCATCTTGATTTCCAAATTTGGATCTAAGGATATGTTGCTTTGGAAAGGAGGCTCTGCTTTTGTTTTCATAGGAAACAAGAGGCTGTAGATTTGTTCTAGGTTAAGATGGATCAGATTTGAGCAAGCCAGACCTCCTGAACCTTACCAGATGGTACCTATCAAAAAGGTTATAGCNGGTCTTCCCAGGACTTGACCATTATCTCAAATTTTCTCAGGATCCCCATAANAATACAGCACCCTTTATCAGCAGGAAGTAGCCTAGAATACTATGCCCACATTCCCAAAAGCTAGATTATGGATGTTTGTCTTTGTTTAGAGATTGGCTACAAATTGTTATTGGTCATAGTCAATATCTTTCTAAAGAAAAAAGGGGGGATAGGATATAGATATGATAGGATAAAAGGGTAGATTATTGAATCTACTTTTAAAGAGCAACAACTTGTTTAAAATGTTTTACATTGCTATAGATTTTAGTTTATTACAAATTTAATTTTGTTATACTGTATGTATATTTCCACTCTTGTTTAAGGTATTATGTTTGTACAGCTCATTTGAAATTGTAATGTATAATTAAGAAATGCAGATTATTAGTCATCTAGGATAGTCAAACTTATAGTTATATTAGTGAACTTTTCTAGGTATACATAGATATATTTCAATTAGGTAGGTAATCTTCAAACANTTCAAAGACCTACAGAATATGGCATTTGAAATGTTTTAAAAACTTAGAATTTCTGGACAGTGAGANATGTCTGCTCTTGGCAGCACTGATTTATTTCAAAGAGAAAGATGGGCATTGAAGACACTCCAAATGGAGTTTATCTTCTTCTTGGCAAAAATAGCCATTGGGCAAGAAACTGCTCTTGCCTGGACTGCTGATAATATGTTGTGTAAACTGGACATGCAGGACCCATAGGAAGGTGACCACTGAACGAGATGGTCCTGCAGGTTCCTGCTTTGCAGAGGAGACTGCCAAACATTCTACAGGACACAGAAAAAAGTGACTGAAAAACTCTAGGCCTATAGGCTGAAGCTGGATGCCCCAACATTATAGAGGAACTTTGGGTGACTGTCCAGGCAGCCAGCTGTCTCTATAATTCTAGATTTTTGGAAGTTGCTTGTAATGCACTTCCTGTTTANTTAGGTAATAGTCTATCCTTCTGAGGTCTTTGATNTAGTTGAAGACTAGGTAGTTATAACTATAATTTTCCTTGGTTATGATAAAAGATAAATTAGACTTACAAATATAGCATAGATAGAATAATTTCTTTAATTTTGCCAAATACAAATAGACTAGATATTGTAACTATAATTCTTGCTAGATAACAGTTTTTGTTTTATGTAATTTTACTATGTTGAAGTTAAAAACCTTCCTTTTGAATAGAAAGAAAAAGGGAAATGATGGGGATATAGTTCTGTATGCTGTGAATGTGTGTTGCTCTGATTGGATGATAAATAAAGNTGTTGACCAATGGTGAGGCAGAATAAGATTAGGCGGGACATTCTAACTAGAAAGAGAGGAAGAAGAAAGCAGAGCTGAGCAGACANTGCTAGCCACCACCAGGAGAAGCAAGATGTAACAGTACTGGTAAGCCANGGGCCNCATGGCAAAACATAGATTANTAGAAACGGGTTAATTTAAGATGTAAGAGCTANCTAATGAGAAGCCTGAGCCATTAGGCCATATAGTTTGAAAATAATATAAACCTCTGTGTGTTTACTTGGGTCTGACTGGTCACGGCAGCTGAGCGGGACCAGACAAAACATTCTCCTACAGAGGTGTGTTTCTTGTATGTAGCAGAAGGATGGATCCTGTTTTCATATCCATTCTGTTAGNCTGTGTCTTTTTATTGGTGAATTGAGTCCATTGATATTGAGAGATATTAATGACTGGTGATTGTTAATTCCTGTCATTTTGTTGTTGGTCGTGGTAGTGGTATGTGTGTGTGTTTTTCTTCTCTTCTTTGGGTTTTGCTGGTGTGNGATTATCTGTTGCTTGTGTTTTTGTGGGTGTGCCAACTTCCTTTGGTTGAAGTTTTCCTTCTAGTACCTTCTATAGGGCTGGATTTGTGGATAGATATTGATTAAATTTGACTTTGTCATGAAACATCTTGTTTTCTCCATCTATATGATTGAAAGTTTTGTTGGTTNTAGTATTCTGGGCTGGCATCTATGGTCTCTTAGAGTCTGTAAGACTTCTGTCCAGGCTTTTCTGGCTTTTAGAGTCTTCATTGAGAACTTGAGTGTAATTCTGATNGGTCTGCCTTTATATGTTACTCAACCTTTTTCCTTTTCAGATTTTAACATTTCTTTATTCTGCATATTCAGTGTTTTGATTATTATGTGGCTATGGGATTTTTTGTTCTGGTCCAGTCTATTTGGTGTTTTGTAAGCTTCTTGTACTTTTATAGGTTCTGGTAACTGATGAGTCTTCAGGTCTAGTAGGGTGTGTCCACTGAGGTTTTTGGGGACTTGTGTCCATTGATCCAGTCTGATCTCCGGTATAGCTGAAGTCTTCTTGGGTCTCTAGATCCAGCCTGGCCTCCAGTAAAGCCTGAGTATTCTTCTGCAGTACCTAAGAGCAGTCTGGACTCNGGTAGAGCTGCTGGGAATGTTCTTCCGACTCTGGGTGGACTATACCTGGGCCTGTGGNGTCTGTTCCTCCAAATGGTATAGGCAGTTTCTGGGCCTGTGAAGTCTGCNGGAGTTCTGGGAAGGCCTGACTGCAGGGAGGATGATAAGGTGGGATGGTTGGGCTGTGGTGTGGGTCTTGGGGGAGCAGAATACACNGGGTGGTGGCAGTCCAGCTGGCAGGTGGGTCACCTGCTCTTCCACTGGTGAAGACTGCACCAGAGCAGTGGGATTCCTCTGGAGTTNGGGGCAGGGCCCAGCAGTGGTGCTGGTAATGAGATGGGGGTGAGGGGAACAGGCTACAGGACAGGGGAAGGTCACTCATGGGTTGGGGCTGGTGTGGTCTGCGCCTCAGTGGCAGAAGTCCACTGGNGTTGGGGCAGGACCCATCAGCAGCAGGCCAGGGACGAGCTGGGATAGTGTGGGCCTAGGGCAGGGAAGACAGAATCCAGGGTGGGGTACAGTTCCNCTGGTAGGTAGGTCACTCACCCGTTCTGGCTTGTGTGGCCTGGGCCTGCCTGGCTGAAGTGTTCTGGAGTTGGGGGGAGGGCCCAGGAGAGGGGCCAGGGACAGGCTAGGATGGTGTGGACTTGGGGAAGGGGGAGAGAGAATTCAGGCAGGGGTGCAGTTCTACTGGGAGGCGAGTCACTCACCTGTTCTGGCTGGTGTGGTCTGCTCCTCAATGATTGAAGTGTTCTGGAGTTGGGGGGAGGGTCCAGGAGAGGGGCCAGGGACAGGCTAGGATGGTGTGGACTTGGGGAAGAGGGAGAGAGAATCCAGGCAGGGGTGCAGTTCTACTGGGAGGCGAGTCACTCACCTGTTCTGGCTGGTGTGGTCTGCTCTTCAATGATGGAAGTCCGCTGGGGTTTGGGTCAGCGCCCAGCAGTGGGGCAGGAACTAGTTGGGGCAGTGTAGGCCTGGGCAAAGGGTTTNGGGAGATAGAATCCAGGGAGGAATGCAATTCCCCTGGCAGGTGGGTCACTCANCCATTCTAGCTGGTGTGGTCTACCAAGAATAAATAATCTTTAAAACATTAAAAAATTATAAAAATAAAGTGGATGGAGAGAACCAGCTCCACAGTTGTTCTCTGACCTCCAAAGCTTGCCGTCCACCCATGTCCACAAACATACATCATACACTGCCGTCCACCCATGTCCACAAACATACATCATACACTGCCGTCCACCCATGTCCACAAACATACATCATACACTGCCGTGCACCCCTGCCCAGATACATACATCATACACTGCCGTCCACCCATGTCCAGAAACATACATCATACACTGCCATGCACCCACGTCCACAAACATACATCATACACTGCTGTGCACCCATGTCCACAAACATACATCATACACTGCCGTGCACCCACGTCCACAAACATACATCATACACTGCCGTGTACCCATGTCCACAAACATACATCGTACACTGCCGTGCACCCATGTCCACAAACATACATCATACACTGCCGTCCACCCCTGCCCAGATACATACATCATACAGTACTGGCACTCACACCCCCGCATATGCATCATACACTGTTGTGCACCCACACCCATACATGTACACCACACACATACCCAGTAATACTTTCTAACCTCCCATGAGAGTATTAAAAGATCTTTTGTTGGATGTCTGCAAGTTATAACTTCTATCAGAATAGCATATTTCAAAATGCAGCTCAAAGGCAGTGTTCATCTGGTGCCAGTTGGTTTTTATTGAGCTCATGGCCAACAGTCCTGTAGCAGACACCTGGGTGAAGCTCCAACATCCTCCTCTGCCCCAGACCTTCCTCAGTCTCTTGGGAGCAAACGACATCCCACTAAGCTCTAGGCTCAAGTGAGTGCCTCTTTACTGCTGATCGCCACAGCCCAGTGCCATTGCCTCCGGTCCTGATGCTGTCCTCGGTGCATACCTTCGAGCCTAAATAGCAGCTGTTCTTGTTCAGTTTCGCCACAGACTCTGTTGGGTGGCAGGATCCTCGGGCCTTGCTCTATTCTGTCTGTTGTGCTGGGGCATGAAGGCACTGTACTGCAGAAGATGCACGTTATATCAGCTTCCTCTTGTTCAGCATAACCATCAGTTGCCTACCCCAGCTGCAAATAGCCTATGTTTACCAGCTTCCACATAAGGAAATGTTCAATACTGTTTTTAAATTGTCTTTAAAATGTTCAGTTAGTGAAANTGGACCAATTTTATGAAAAATACCAAGTTAGTAGGATCTGAACTGTGTATCTAGTGGGGGCAAGAAACATGAAACACAATCTTGAGGCAGGAGAATCATCTCAAGTTCAAAGCCAACCTGTTCTGCATAGTGAGTTCTTGGACAGCCAGCGATTTCACAGTGTGAGACTTTGTTTTTATTTTAGTTGCCATGATAAAATAACAGGACACATGAAGCAACATAGGAGAGGTGGGGTTTATCTGGCTCACAATTTCAGTTCATAGTCTCACAGTGAAGGGGTAGCAAAGGCAGGAACTCCAAACAGCTACTTCCTTCACGTCCACAGCCAAGAGCAGAGAGAAACAAGTGCATGTATCTATCCTTGCTTGCACTCAGCTGGATTTCTCCTTTCTCAGACAGTTCAGGACCCTCCCTCCTTGCCTAGGGAGTGGAGCCACACAGTGGGCTGAAACTGCCCACATCAGTTGCTTAATGAAGACCATCGCCTATAGACATGCCCGTAAGGCCAGTCTACTGTAGATAATCTTCCCCGGGTGATTCTGGGTTGCATTGAGTTGACAATTAAAGCTAGCAATCACAGACTCTGTCCCAAAAGACCTTTAAAAATTAAACTACAGTTTTAAAACGAGAACATGGTTTTTTGTCTCTCCAGTTTCTCGGGAGGTGGGCAGCTTCTTGCCTTTCTGAACACCTGTGTTAGTTAGTATAGTGCCTGCTCTTTCTCCACTCTGGTACAGAGGACCCCACAGTTCCTCCCAGCAGCTTCTTAAAGAAACCACAGAGCCTGTACTGTGTAGTCTGTGCTAAGCATCACCATCTGCCAGATGTTTCAATCACTTAACTGAAAAGTCAGTAAGTAAAACCATTTTCGTTGGTATTTCTGAGGGCAATAAAAAAAGGTTTGTCCAGATTTCATGATTAATTTGTAATCCAAATGATTGTTACAACAACTAATTGCAGTTTAGAATACATTCTCATATATAATCAAAGTTCTGCATAAAATCATTTATCCCATTTATCCCATAAAATCAATTATCCCATAGAGCCACTTGGGGGCAGGATACCTCTGCAGGAAAATAAGCACAGAATTCCAACCTGAGGCAACATTTCCTTCTCCCTTTGCTGGTACCTCTGTGCAGCAGCTGAAGGAGCATGGAAAAGATGCAGGAGTTGAGAGATGGAGGAGGTGAGACTTGACCCTGGAACCCCAGGAAGGCTGAGATGAGAGAATATGCTGCAGGAAGACAGAGACTGACTTGGCAGGAGCTAGTGATGTTGACTAGGATAAGAAACTGCAAGATTCTTGAGTGAAGGTTGGTGACTGGCAAAATGCTCTCTTGGCCTGTTGCATCCTCTGAGCCAGGACATGCCCCTGCTAGGGACTGGTCTGGGGTAGAATGAAGAAGTAAGACCAGGGAGATCAACAAAAGTTGAAAGGAGCTAAAAGAAAATCACCACACCTTCAGTCCAGTACTTCCACTTCTAAAACTATCCCAAAGAAATGGTTTNTAATACAAGAACAATTCATAAGCTTTTTTAATTTGTGAGAGTAGTTATAGTAATTGGAAATAAATAAGAAAAACTGACCACTCAGCAGCAAGAAGATGGTCAAACGCAGGAATAAATTAATTCAAAATAATATTTCAGAGANGTTATTTAAGGTCATAGTAGAAATACATGTGAGGTAACAGTNAAATGTTAAAAACAGGATTCAGAATTTCCTGAAAGGTCTACACGGGATAAATAGAGGAAAATATTAATAAGTTGTTTCTTGGAGGATGTTAATAAGCCATTGACCATTTCTTTTTATTTTGCTCAAGATTTTGTGTGTATGCGTGCATGTTTGTGTTCAACTNGGCGCACATGTGTGCGTGCCTGTGGAGTCAGAGGACACCTTCGGATATCATCCACTCCTCAGCCACCTGTTACGTTTTTGTTTGAGATAGGGTCTCTCATTGGCCTGGAATCTCTGCATGTCGGTGAGGCTGCCTAGGCAGGAGCTCCAGAGATCTGCCTGTCTCTACCTCCTGGCTCACTGTGGCTGGCATTGTAAGGGTATCCCACCATGTCCACCTTTTACGTGGGTGCTGTGGATGGAAGTCAGGTCCTCAGGTTTGTAAAGCAAAGGTTATTGACTGAGTCATCCTTAAAGCCTGTAGTTCAAAATGTTTANAGTGANTGTAGTCACTTCAAATGTAAGAACAATAAATTTAGAGTCTCAAATTTTTAATCAAGAAAATCATTAAAAATTACACATTTCCTGATGTTAGTATTTTAGGTTATACTTAATGTCCAAATNCCACCTTGTTTTCACAGGCCATCCAGAAATTTATCCATTAGTANTAACTACCAAGACCCAGGAAATATTCAACTGTCGAGCAGATGAAGATTTCACAGATGAGCAAGTGTATAAGCTCATCAAAAAAGATGATATCTTGGCAGACTTGCTCAACCGAGCCGCAGTATCAGACTTCCACCCGGTCAAAAAAATTGTGCGGGTAAATACATGCTTGCTCATTTCTCTCAGCCCTACCTCAAGAATGTCCCAGGAAAAAGCACAAGTTAGAGAAGATTTTGCATTCAATTCTGGCATTCCCTTTACTTTCAGCCCCCTGGAAATCCTGTATGAGGATACTAGGTGAAAGGTTCGTTCTTACCCTGTAACTTAAAATAGGAATCTAGCTGGGCATGGTGGCACTTGGGAGGCTGAGGCAGGAGGATCAAGCGTCCGAGGACAACTTGGGATATATAGCAACTTCCAGGCCATCCTTAGCTGCAA
>LZPO01017404.1:66820-77176 GCA_001675575.1 Neotoma lepida
AAAAATGAAAATAAATAAATCTGTTTTTTTAATTGCATGATAAAATTTCCACAGATCCATTGTATTTTTAAGAACTTTTTAATGAAATAATTTAGAGATTTGGGTTTAGCAGGCAGATCATCACCACATTTACATTTCAGACCATGTCGATTTGATGTTGGCATCAGNGCAAACTGAGTGAGCTCTGACCCTTGCCCTCTGCTGGTGTCCCCACAGGAATACCCAGGGGACGAGCTGATGCTTGTTTATGACAAAGACTTCAAATATGGACTCAACTTTTACATCATTGGNACTGAGGAGGGCAAGGAAAACTTTTTAAAGGTAAGTAAATCCTAAGTAAGCCCTTGCAAGCTGGTTGCTGGAAAGAGCAGTGCTTCTGGGGCATCCCTAGGCCCCTAGACATGGCTCTGGTCCCTGAGCTCAGCTCAGCTTCAGAATAGTGAACTTGGACCTGAATCTGTAGAGGAACTTAGGAGTGTAAATTATACCTCAGGGTTATCCCACGAAGAACACACACAGACACACACACACACAGACACACACATACACATACACACACACATACACACACACACACACATGTATATGTATATACTTTCCTCTTATCAAATAACCCATCATAAATTCAGGGAAACTGAGTTTTATATTTTAGCCGTGAAACTAAGCCATCCGTATTATTTGTAAGACATGCAGTAAATGATGCTTTCTTAGCAGGTGGGGTGTCCTCTCCTTCCTCCCCATCTTTGTCTCTCCTTGCCATCTTTCTATATGTCTTGCTTTTTAATNGTTTATTCTTCTCCGACAGCCACCCCCTCTTTGCTTATGAAAACATAAGTTGACAGAGACATAGGAAGTGTTTCATGCATCCATATAAAAGTCAAGTTAGTTGTGTGAGATACACACATGGAATATATGATTGGCCACATGTTCTAAATGCTTCTTCTTCNGCTCTAGAGCCTAGAAGTGCCAGAGGAACAAGAAGAACTCAAGGAACACATTCCAGAAGATGTGTACATCTACAAACCACCCGTCTCCAAGCCGTGGGTGTCTTTGGGCAGTGAGAAAGAAATTGAGGAAGAATCTGTCAAGGAATCGAAAAGACGGGTCAGAGTCTTTGATGCTTTCCAGTCTTTACCTCCCTGTAACTGAACAGTGTTCTTGCCTGAGAGACCCTGAACTTTGCTGTATGTGCTATTGCAAAGGGTGGAGTTCCTNTTTTTCCTAATAGAAGATTGGTCTCTTTCTTTGGCAAGTGTTAGGGATTGAATCTGCTCCCCAAAAAAGGATATTTTAAAGTCTTTTGACCTCTAGTACCCCAGAGTGTAACACTACTGGTATGGAGGGGAGGGGAGAGGTTTGCAAATATAATTATTCCTAATGAGGTCACAAATAGACTAGGTCCCTAATCTGATTTNACTAGTGTTCTTATGAGAAGTTGATCATATAGAGATGTAGACAGGGATGCCTTATGAAGGAGACAGAGAACTGGACCTCGAGTCCTCAAAGCCCTCAGTTCAATCCCCAGCATGCGTGCTTGCTCGAAGACTGTAGGGTCCTCAGGGAGACTATATCTATGACCAAGGAACAATGAAGACTGCTAGCTGGCATCAGGGGTCAAGTTCTCTCTTGCCCTCAGCTAGACAATTTCAAATGTCTAGCCTCTANAGCTTTATGAATAAATTCCTATGTTTTAAGCCACCCCAGTTGTGGTAGTTGTTTATGGCATCAGCAGGAAAGGAATGTAGAGGTGTTCCCTCCTAGAGCAACTCCTGAGGGGAGGGTTATGTACAATTGGCTTAGGGGTGTGCTAGACAGGAAGGAAGCCCTCCAAGGGAGCAAGCCTGCCATAGTCTCTAGAAGGAAGGCTTTGTCCTGAGTCCAGAGGGGAACTCNGGAGTACAAATTATACTCAGGGTTATCCCCAATAGAAGCCACGGAGGTGGACTTCCACATGCCTCCTTTCAATCCACTACCGGTCAAGATGTAAACTCCCAGTCACTTCTTGTCCTTTTTGTCCANAAGCAAAGAGACTTCAGTCATGGTGAACATGGCTTCACTGAGGAGTAGTTGACTGCAGGCTTTGGGAACAAAAGGCGCATGGAACTAGAGAGGGGCGGCAAGAATCCAGAGGAGTCTGAGAGATTCTAGGCAAACCAACATTGAACCACACATCCATTTTTCTCCAGGGACTTCATTAGGTTTTCTTTGCTGTTTATGTGTGTTACAGGTGACATACATGATTTCTAGAAAACGAAATAAGTTTGGTGCACCTGTGACTTTCAGCGACCAGAATGCTTCTAGCATAAAAGATGCCTACATTGAGTGTACTTCTTACTCAGATAAAAATTATACACTCACACAAGTTGAGAAAGATGTTGGCTTGCAAGTCATTCCTGAAGTCAAGGGTGTAAGCACTCAGACAAAATGGTAGGTATGACATGATAAAACAGACAATTCAGGAAGACTGAATTATGCCCAATAATTCTCTTTTTAAAATCTTAGGGAATAAGATACAAGTATATGCCAAAAACTATGAAGCAGGACAATGGGAGAAGGATGTTAACAATAGCAGTGCCTGCTGGTTCTCACCTGGAATTTTGCTATTGTCTTCTTCCTGCTGAGAGATTTTGTTTGTTTATGACAGGGTCTCACTATTCAGCCCAGGCTTGCCTGGAACTTACTATGTATTTCAGGCTGATCCTCAATTCTCAGCAATCCTCCTGCCTCAGCTTCCCAAATGCTGGGATCATAGGTGTGTACCACCACATCAGCTCTAAGTGGCCATTTTTGTACCTCGTATCAGACTGTCTGGCTTCATTAGCTACATTTCTTATTTGGGCCACTATCACTTAGAAAAAAACAAGAAACTTCCATCCAGAGCCCTTAGAATAGCATCTAAAGTCTTGTTTCCCTCACAGTGTGGTACACAGAAAAGTCATGGGCCAGCAGGAAATGCTGGCAAGCTCTGAAACAAAGGAGACACGATGGTACAATGTAAATGATCCATGGTGGTGTGTGCTGGAGGGCACGGCAAGGGAAGCTGTAAAGTGAAGGGTCTGGCCAGGTAGGAAGTGGCTATAATTAAACCAGGCAAGATGTGGCCAGTGTTAATTTGAACAGTGGCAGTAAACAGAGAAGATCGGAGAGAAAGGAGATGTGTCCATACAAAACACCATCATCAAAACCCACAAACAATAACTCGTCTGCTCCAGCTATTGCCTAANGTCACTTCCANAGCAATTGTCCAAGTTCTCTTGGACATAACCAGCACTGCACCCCACATCCACTTCCATTTTCTTATCTACCGTTCTGCCTCAAGCCTGCTCCGAGCTATCTTACCAAGGCCCTGATCTGCTAATTCCATTGTCCATTTCCAGACCGTCTCTTCCTTCACCTCTCAAAAGTATTTAAGAACACTAACTGCTTGTCTTTCTAGAATTACTTTGTTCAGTATGAAGAATGGGCACAGTGAACTGATCCCCTCCTAGCTCGCTAGCAGCTCCTTCTAGGTCTCTTTCACTGGCTTTCTTCTTTTCCATTTATGATCATTTAAGGATCCTGAGGCTCCAAACTTATCCCNGGGTAACTTAGCCAGCCCTGTAGCATTCCCTGCCATCTGTTTGCTAATGACTCCCAAATCCACACTCTCAACCTCAGTCTCTCTCCTGAACTCCATACACATTTATTTATCCAACTGTTTCCTTGACTGTCTGGTAGTTATATCAAGTTCAAATACCAAAGCAAACTTAGTTTTCTACCACAAAGCCAGGAGCCTCCTAAATCTTCCTCATCTTAGTAAGTACTAATAGTACTCTCTGAATTCCTCAGACTAAAATGTATCCACTTCTTACCTGGACCACATCAGGCCCATCTCTTGACTGGAGTATGGTCAATTCTTCTAATGGGCCTACAGCTGTCCGTTCTTGCCCTCTGCTCGCCATAGAGGCACAGAAATCCCGTTAAAGTGAACCTCGGATCGTGTACCTGCTCAAAGCCCTCCAACACCTTCAAGGNTTCGTATGGCCTGGACCCCCTTCATAACCTCTTGCCCTCACTTCTCCCAGTTGTCCTTACTTGTTCCTTCCAGCCACACTGGCTTCTTGTTCTTGAATCTTNCAAACATATTTATGGCTGGTATATTTATGCCTCCAGAATGCTCCTTCTCACCACTCAGATCTCTGTTCAGATTAGACATTCCCTGGCCCTCCTGCAGAAACAAAAACTGCCTTTAGTCTTTATCTCCCCACCATTTTTCTCCATGGTACAGTCACCTCTTTACCCACATCTGCATTGTCTCACTTTTCCCATCCCTCTTTAGATTTAAGCTCTGTTTGTCCTTGTCTTACCGCTGTATATTTAGATGCTAGGAGTCTCTGTCATGTACATTTTTAATGAGGGAAAGGAATGGAACAAAGAAAGGAGTGTAAGAAAGCCAGAGAGAGAAAGAGAGAGCATTAAAATAGGGGGTCATAATCATGAGGTACAATACAAAACCATGCTTTTCAGGTCTGTGTAAACGAAGTCAGAAGTCACACAAGTGTAATGTTAAATCAGGACACAGATGCACAGACTCTAAAGNTCGGGCTGAGAAATGGGTCAGAAACTAGGGAAGCAGATAAAGGGACAGGCTAGAACCAGAGGAAGAGAAGAAACAAGAAAAGACTTCTAGTCATGACCCAGAAACACCTAGAAGAGAGATCAAGACAAAAAGGAGAGATGATTTCCCAGCCAGGACATATAGGATATAGACAAATCCCAAGAGAATCAGGCCAGGCCAGACTCAAGCAGGTTGACTCAAAGGGAACAGTGACCCTTTAGCAGGAACCCAACCCACTGTCCTTTGGATGTAGTAGGCTCTCAAGAAACCCTGACCAATAAAAATAGTGATAGCTACTTTTCTGGAGAGAGGGAGTAATAGAAGAGANAAGAGTAGACCTTAGCTCACAAAGAGAAAAAAAGGAACTCTAATGGTTCAAACCTAGATGACTAGGAAAATGCTGGTATTGCTTCATTNTATNAAGATATTAGGAAAGATGGCAGGTATGAGGAAGACGGATGCATAACTGTGATGGAAGATGTCCTGAAACTCGAAGGTGACACTGTCTCAAATAAGAGGTGAAAGCAAAGCTTGTACTGCTGGTACATGACAGGTGTTGCTATTTTACCACACCAATAGTGGTCCTCCGAAGGAGGCTCCGTCACCATTTTACCAGTAAATGATCANAGGCAAAAAATGATTTGAAAANGAAAACTCAGTTGATGATCCAACTCAGTGGTAGAGTGCTTGCCTAACACACAAGACACTGGGTTCTGTCCCTATCACCACACACATGTAAGAAAGTACACACACACTCTATTTTAAACTGAAGTATTAATGAATAGTTTTGCTGAAAAGCAAAAGAACAAATCATCTTTAAAAAAATAAGAATAAGGGCTGGAGAGATGGCTCAGTGGTTAAGAACACTGGTTGCTCTTCCAGAGGACCTGGGTTCAATTCCCAGCACCCACATGGCAGCTCACAACTGTCTGTATCTCCTGTTCCTGGGGATCCGACACCCTCACACATAAACACCAATGCACCTAAGTAAAAATAAATAAATTTTAAAAATATGNCGCTTGATTACATTGCTACTTCCNTAAAACCACAAATGTCTGTATTTGTGACTTATTCCTGCCTGGAGAGCAGAAGTTAAAAGGTGAAGATAAGATCTAAACCCAAACCTATCAGGTTCCCTATCACTAATCCTTCTCACCATCGCTCCACCTTCTGCCATAGACAGGCAAGGGGGAAAAAGTTGTTCTGTTAAAAAACTCTCTACCTTTCTGCCTGACTACTTCTTAGTACAGTTGCCACTCACAGCAGCAGTTTCTGATATTTGCTCAGCAAACGTGGACCAAATACCCAAGATCCTATGAGCACTTTAAGCATGCTGGGCAGACGTTTCAAGGACCTGCACGTATTCACATATCACACCCTGACAGTGACTCTGAGATGTCTTAAAGAATTCCATTCACAGACAAGAAAACAGGNTCAGAGTGGTTCAATAATTAGCTCAGGGTCACATGGCGAGTGATCGAATCAGATCTTCAAGCCAGATAGCCCGTCCTCAGAGTCCACACTGGTGACAACTGTGCCCATCCCCCCCCCTCAGTGGCCTAGGATCGGAGGCTCACCCGGTGAGTGAGACCCAGTGAGGATGAAGCCCAGAAGTACAGTGTGACATGTTCACAGTGTGGGCAAGCCCTGGGGGCCAACTAGATAAAACACATGTCTCCATTGACACGGTTCCATTGCTGCCCTAAGGTAACAAACCCTGGCTTTGTGTGCTCAGAGCAGGGTCTCCCACCTCCCTGTGACGGGCACTTGAAGCTAAGTAATTGTCTGCAGTGGGAGGGTTTATTGTTCTTTACAGGGTATGTAACAGCTTCTGGACTCTACCACTAGATTCTAGTAGCATTTCTCAATTGTGATACCACTGCCAGATGTCCCTTGAGGAAGTGGAATGGGTTGTGCTTGTTTAGATACACAGATGAAGGATCAGAGGGATGTGTAGCTCAGTAGGTAAGAGAACTTGCCTAAGTTCCAAACTCCAGTACCTATTTAAATAGCCACACACGGTGGCACTCACACCTGGAACTCTAACACTGTGGAGGGCAGTAGCAAGAGTGTTGCCGAGTNAGGTTTGCTGGCCAGCCAGCCTGGCTAAAAAACAGTGAGCTCCAGACTGAGGGAAAGAGATGCTATCTCAAGGGAATAAGGCANGTAAGGGTAGANCAGGCTACTCAGCACCCTCTCTGACCTCAGCACTCCAACGCACCTACACACAGAAGCATGCACCTGAACATACATGCTTCTACCACCCACATACACCAGAGAGAGAGAGAGGGAGGGAGNGAAACTGATTTGATGAAAGAAGAGAGGAAAGAGGGAGAGTAGAGTAAATACTACAAATATTGACTTAAAGAAAAAGACAGTTAAAAGTAAACTTGACAAATATTAGTTAGGGAACCTGGGTAAGGGATGTGTAGGAACTTCTTTATAGTTATAACCTTCTTACAACTTTTCTATATTTTTAAATGATTTCTAAATAAAAGTTTACGATATAAGACCCTTTAAAGGGTATTTATTTTTAATGTATATGCACTGTACGAAGTACTGAGTTTCATAAGGATATAAAGTACTTTGACCATGTTCTCTCCTTGGCCCCCCCATGACCCTTCTGCCACCTCCTATTAGCTCCCAAGNCTTTTTTATTATGTTGCAGAAATGTGCACATAGATTTTGGTAATCAATATCAATTTTATGATAAAGAAAAAGTACCAAAGTAAAACATTTTGATATAAATATTCTGACACCACTGCCACAAAAATAAACTTTTAACTTGACATCACTTATAATTGTTTGTCTCTGATCCAAGTGTTGATATTCAACTTTCTTTTATATATTAGGGCATTTCCTAAAAATGCTACTACGCAGTATCATGCAAGAGAATTTTCAGAAGAGGAAAAAGAAACCCTCAAACAATCAAGGACTTTGGTTGATTTTCTCAACAGTGTGTCCACAAGGTAAGAAAGGTGGACTTTAAACATAATATTCACACACTTATTTTTAATAATGGTGTCTCAAGAAGCAGCTTCATGTGNGACACTCAGGAGTTGTCAGGGGACATGAGTGGATGAGTGTCGGTGGTTCCTGCCCTTGTACTGCTAAGTTATCGCGGACCTCTCATTCTAGGGCTGTACCAAACACAGCAAGAACAACCAAGTATACCAAGATGTTTTCCTAATTCCAAATTATCAATTAAGTTGACCATTGCTTATCTGAATGCTTGAGGCCAGAACGTGACAGGCTGTAGGTGGGATAAAAGTCTAAACACAACGTTAATTGATGCTTCATACACACCTTCTACACATTGGCTGAAGATACCTTANACAAAGGAGGGTCTGACTTTTTATACCTTTCATGGGTAGAGGGAAGTGTTGCATCACATGATTTAGTCCAGCCTAGAATATATGACAAGGAACATGGAGCAGCCAGATCCTGCAAATTGAAAGCTGCCCAATCACAGCACAGACAGATTCTTAAATGTTCCAGAGAGACACACAGGAGGCATGGCCTGATTGAGGCTATGAGATCAGCAGGTGCAGGCCCATGTTCTAACAAGAAGGGACTTTTGGAATTCCTTCCCTGTCATAAAAGAAAGAGAACCCAGACCCAAAAGAAAGAATAAAATTTGTACAAGAACTATAATAGCACTGGTCAGACTAAATAAGAAACCTATACTAATATTACTGTTTTTCTTCCTTTTTTAAAACTGNTTACCATTATTTAATATTTCTAAGTTTGGGGAAGTGTGCTTCTGGTCTAGGAGTAAGTTGAAGCATTTATCTAATTATTCTTTTATCAATAAAAACTCAGGAGTCAGATATGGGGTAAAAACCTGATTGATGAGAGAAACAGTGGAGAAGNGACCTCAGAGAGGCTTGGCCCTCTGGATNAAGAAANGAGAGAGANAGGCAGTCACTGGTCGGTTCTCCACTGCTTCTGTGACCAATCAGGTTTTTACCCCTTACCTGACTCCNGAGTTTTTAGTGATAAAAGAATAATTAGATAAACGTGTCATACGATTGGTCNGAAAAGTAGTGAAGAAGTGACCAGTGACNTCCTCTCTCTCTTTCCTCCATCCAAAAGGGGATGAGCAATTTTCTAAGCCACTCCCTACTACTTCCTGTGTCTCTCTATATGTCCTCAGTCCTCCAAAACCTCTATGGCTAATTTTGGTCAGCTAGTAGCTAGCTCCGCCCTCTGATTCAAAGTAAGCTTTATTGCCATTCTTGGGAGTGTCCAGAGTGTGATCAAAATATCCCACAACAGTAAACACCTTTAAAGAAGTGGGTTATTTTATCTAAAATAAACCTAAGTGTAAACATTTCCCAAAAAAGAAAACAGTGAGAGAAATTTCCAAGGGATTCATGCAGTGCCAGTTTTGATAGTGATAGTCCTCAGAGATCATGTCCTTATGTCTCAAGATCATCTTCATGCCTGTGGTGACAATTGCAATGTCATGGAATACTAAAATCCAACATNTCAGCTGCTTCTTTTTTAAATGAAACAGTGTTGAAATAGCCCTGCAGCAAAACGAAATCATGAACACATTTATCAATGACTGGAAGAACCTTGCAGAGGAAGAAAGCACCTTTGGGGACAAGAGTGACACCTACCTTAAAGAGTACCAGTCCTTTACAGACCTTCACAGCACCATGGAGAAGATGATTACCTGTGTCTCATGGCACCCAATCATCTATGGTAAGGAAGAAATGCCAGGGGTTCCCTTTCGGTCTGACTTTGAAAAAGTCTTACTTTAATATATAAAACTGAAAATGAGATTGATTTCAGCTAAACATATAAAACTTGCTGANTNCNAGCCCCTGCCAAGCAAGCACTTCCCACACCTACACTTGGGGAAAAGACTTGTTCAGGTCACCCAGCTGTTGGGGCAGTGAATGAAGAATCTGCCTTTGCCTGNGGCCTGCCAGACTCCTGCGCTGAATTCACTGTCCCTAACACTCTGGACAGACATCTTCAAAGAGCTCAACAGCTAAAGGAAAAGCANTCAATGTGTNCNACTGTAGCCATGGAAAGAGAAGCCTCTACTCTCTTTTTCCCTTCCACCCCTCCTCACTGGCATTTTTCATATTAAAAATATTTCTTGAAGGCTGGACAGATGGCTTAGTGGTCAAGAGCACATACTGCTCTTGTAGGAGACCAGAGCTGATGCCCAGCACCCACAGCAGGTGGCTCACCACCACCCNTAACTCCAGCACTAGGGGATCTGACACCTCCTACTGGTCCCCATGGTACCCTCACTCATATGCACATACCACAGAGAGACAGACACAGATACACACAATTAAAAATAAAATAAAGTCTTATTTTTATTAACAAGCCTTCCAAGTAAGTTGTCCATGCTAANTACACATCTCAGTTTGAACCAGCTATATTTTCAATGCTAAGTGACATGTGACTCATGACTACAGCATTAACTCTACTACAACGACAAGCACAAGGTAGAGGCCTCTCTGTGGACAGTGGCTGCTGACTACTTCGTACTTGTGTTTCATCCAGGGCTCATAGTCGTATCGGTGGCTGTGCGCCTCTCCTACGAAGAGAGAGTCCACTTTTCGGGTAAATTACTGCTACAACCATCATTGCTTCTCTTCTGGAGTTTCTCTGATCCCATACACCCTCAGGTAATGGATGGACCTAACACCGAAAGCTTAACTTTTTCAAATATCACATTATCATGTCTTTAGAAAAATTTTAACTGCAAATTATTTTATGATCTCCTAATGTTG
>LZPO01017404.1:98641-119550 GCA_001675575.1 Neotoma lepida
ATGTGTTCCCTACCTTTTCTCCTCTTCAATTTCGCCTCACCTGTCTCTAAGAGAACAAAAGAGCAATCCCTCAAGTTTAAATAGAGTATGATTCAATGTTTAAAGATTTAGTTGTTGTTATGTGTGTGAGTGTTTTGCTCACATGCATATATGTGTACCTCATGTCAGTCAGATGCTCATGNCTGCAGAAAGAAGGCATCGGGTCTCCTGAAACTGGAGTTACAAGGGGTGGTTGGCTGCCATGTGGGTGCTGGGAACTGAGCCAAGGTCCTGCAGAAGAGAAAGAAGCCAGTGCCCTTAACTACTGAGCCACCTCTCCAGTCCCCAAATATGACCCATATTTACAAAACCTGTTTTATGTGTATCCACAGAGATGTCACTAGGGAGAGAACTAGCAGTACTTCAGTAGTGTTTATCTCTGAAAGATGTGGCACTAAGTGCATTTTGTTATTTGGCATGTGCTTTTCTCTATTTTCCAAAGCTTAACAATATTTACAAATTTTACATTGTAAAAATGTTTCTCTAAAATAAAATGACATCAGCTAATTGAAAGAAAAAATTCTGGTATTTCTGCCTCCAGAATAGCTGTCCTTTCATGCTGCTTGCACATTTAGCTGTAATATGTAACTATATTATAACATAGATGGTGGTGGCCTAACAAGGATGGGGGTTACTGCTAAACTGAAGCCTAATGAGTCCTGGACTTAATCACTGCCGTACTGGGAAAGGGATGAATGGACTAGAGGTGTGTGGCAAGCAACAGAAAATATAACATATATTTTAAAAGATCTTTCTCTCTAAACAGGTACTTCTTCTATCCATGTTCTTCTGAAAGAGAAGGTGTTAAGCCAGGTCAAAGCACTGAAGACAGCAGAAATAAACCCCTACCAAAATCTGGAAGCTGGGATAGCCAATATTCTCAAGCCGATAGACGACTTCTGCACTAAGTTCTTCGTGGGAACAGAGGTGAACTGTGACTGTCTGGTTTTTAAATTACATCTCCCACTGTTGTAATTTATAGCGTTTATTTTACNTTTCCTGTCTGAAGGCATTTTCAAGTTTTAATATGGTCATTTGTATTTAAGATTTTTAACTTAGATGCCTTGTAGACTCAGGTTTGAAATCTCCTTAAAGGGCTGGGGATGTAGTCAGCCGAGTACCTGCCCAGCATGCACGAGGCCCCAGGATCCATCCCAGCTCCACCTAGAACAGGCTTGATAGCACCATTGGTGATCTTAGCACTCAGTAGGCAGAAGCAGGAGGCCAGAGGAGCACAAGTTCAAAGGTCNCCTGGACCTAGGTGACCTGGAGTCGGTTGTCAAGGACCACTGCTTCTCCCGGTTGTCACTCACTGCTTCTGTCTCTTTCCCATTTTTCTGGCTGTCTCCTCTGTTGCTTCCTTCACGTTAGCCCCTTCTGTCTTCCCCTCTCTTAAAACGGCCATAGATTAGCATCAAACTGCACAACACCTAAATCTGAGTTGTGGTTTGTGTTTCCTGCTCTCAGCTTTGAAAGGTAAAGGTTACGATGCATCTACCCTCTCTGTCCTACTCCAGATCTTAAGTCCTGACTTGGTTATATGCTGAGAACAAATCACTGAATGACCCAANCCTGCCCTCTTCCCCCACTCATCCTCAGACAGGTAGGAACGCCAACAGTTATGCACAACAAATCTCCACAGCTACCCACATTGCTCATGTCACCATGTGTGCATAAAGCAAACTCGTTTTTCATTTCATCTTGAAATCAAATGCAGTGACAATTTGGGGCCTTTCTTCCCTCCTGGTCCTCTGAATTCTTGTGTGACTAAACTGACTCATTGCTTTTATCTGTCTTTGTTCCCTCNGTCTTAGCACAGGGCCACAGGAAAGAAGGTCACTTGCCTCTGAACTTACCATTGCATTCATCCAGAACCTGTTATCTTTCTAGGAAGGTGAAGTGATATACACAGACTGGAAAATGGAGAGAGACTCTGAAACTGGACGACTTATACGTAAGTTTTATAGATTAACCTGCTATTAATAAGATCTTCCCTTTGTTATTAGCATATGTTAGGTATACATAATAATAGGATTTTAGCACACATATAAAATGCATTTTATCATCTTNACTCCTCTGCCTCTNCTGTCTGCCTCCAATACCCATTGATCCCCTCTGTCCTCCCACCTAGTCCTGATTAGTTTATTTATTTCATGGCCCGATGAGTTTCACTGGCCTTGCTTACGTGGTCCTGGNTCAAGAGTTATTTACAGGTGCATGGGCTCCTTTGCCAGTGTCTACATCACTGAAGAGANGTCACCCCTCCTCCAGCCACCATTAACTAGCTATAGATATTCAGGAAGTGGTGGGGCTTGGTGAGCCCCTGCCTGACTAAAAGACCATCATCTGCCTATAGTTCCTCAGGGGCACTGGGGCCTCCTGGGTCATCTCTCCCTCATCCCTAGTACAGGATACCAACAGACCCAAGCTTGCCCAGATGTTATGCCAGTAATCACAAATGCTGTGAGAATCACAATGTGTCTTCTGAAGACCGCCTTCTACCCTCCTGGACTCCTTTCTTCTGTGAAGCTTCTGAGCCTTGGAGGTGTTACTCTATTTATTAGATAATTCATGGATATTCATTGTGGGCATGTCTGCATGCCAGACACTATGTATCATGGTAGTAGTCTTCACTCCTTTGGCACACAANAGAGGACTCGGTGCCATGGCAAACATGGATTCTTCCTGGTCTCATACGTTCTCCTGGGGTCCCATCTCCTCTTACAGCCTGCTTTTGAAACTATTTAACCACAGGGCAAAGGTAATTTATTTTAAATGAATTTTATTCCACTTTTATGCTATGGGCCANACAATGGTGGTAGTAGATGAGGAGGAGGTGNCTTCTTCTGGCCAATTGGAAAGGCAAACAAATGTTAGCATTATGGTTGTAAGCAAACAGAAAGTGATGGAGAAGTCCAGAGAGGAACTGTCTTTCTTGGGCTGTTAAGAAATGGTCCCACGGGCTTGGGGATTTAGCTCAATGATAGAGAACTTGCCTAGCAAGTGCAAGGCCCTGGGTTTGGTCCTCAGCTCCGGGAAAAAAAAAAGACAAAATAAGAAATGGTCCCACTTGGACCCACAGTTGAGCTGAGTCCTGTCTTAGTCAATGTTCTGTTGCTGTGAAGAGACAGCATGACCACAGCAACTCTTATAAGGAAAACATTTAGTCAAGGCTGGCTTACAGGTTCTAGATTTAGTCCATTATCATCATGGCGGGAAGCATGGTGGCNTGCAGGCAGACATGGTGCTGGAGAAGGAGCCAAGTGTTCAATATCTGAATTGGCAGGCAGCAGGAAGAAAGAAAGATACTAGGTGTGGTGATACTGTGTCCCCCAATATATTGTGCACCCTAATAAACTTATCTGGGTCAGAGAACAAAACAGCCACTAGATTAGATATAGAGGCCAGAAAAGGGTGGCACACACACCTTTAATCCTAGCATTCTGGAGGCAGAGATCCATCCGGATCTCTGAATTCAAGTCCACACTGCAAACAGAGCCAGGCATGATGGCACACACTTTTAATCCCAGGAAGTGATGGCAGGAAGCAAAAAGGTATATAAGGCATGAGAACCAGGAACTTGAGGTGTTTTAAGCTTTTAGGCTTTTAGCAGCAGTTCAACTGAGATCCATTTGGATGAGGACTCAGAGGCTTCCAGTTTGAGGAAACAGGATGAGAAGTTGGCGAGGTGAGGTTAGCTGTGGCTTGTTCTGTTTCTCTGATCTTTCAGAATTTACCCTAATATCTGGCTTGGGGTTTTTAATTAATAAGACCATTTAGAAATTCGAGTTACAACTAGGTCTAGCTTGGGCATTTGAAACCTCAAAGCCTGTGCCCAGTGACATAGTTCCTCCTCTAAGGTGACACCTACTCCAACAAGGTCACATGTCCTAATCCTTTCAAATAATTCCACTCTGTTTGAGCCTATGGAAGCCATTTCATTCAAACCACCACAGTCCTGAGGGGAGGATTGGAAATTTTTCATATAGATTCAATGAGGAAAGACTCTCCTTGTCAAAAGAGCAACCCAGGCAAGCACATGGGAACCCAGAAGAGCACTGGACAGGAAGGAAGCAGGAGAAGTCAGGGCCAAAGCATAGCAGTCTAAAGGTCAACCACAGCCGGACAGGGGCCAGACATCTGAGTCCAGGGGGCAAAGATCCCTGACTGTCCTAATGAGGTTTTTAGAGCCAACTGTATTGAGAAAAAGGGCCTGGCAGGAGAGCAGGGGCTGGGTCAGTAGAGTTCCTAGTGGAAGCTGGATGAGCAGGCACAGTGGCCTAAGGAGAGCCAGTGGGGACTAGCAGGCAGGCGTGGTGACAGTCATGTGGCAGAAACACTTGGGCGACAGAGTCTCTAGNCCAAGACTTTGTGGCCAATGAGATATGGGTGGTCAGGATGAAAAGGAGTTGCTTTTCATCCCTTGGCATTTAACCNCAGGGCTGTGGAGACCCNTGCAGCCACCAGCCAAGCGCTGTGNAACAGGCAACACTGTGCCAGCCTGCTATTCCCACTGAATAATGTTTGCAGGGTAGGAGAATTGGTACGCAGCTGTACTGAATTGTAATCCACGTGCCCTGTTCACAGGCTGTGAGCTCAGATGTTTTTCTTGTGAGTTCCCACCCTGCATCTGTCATAAACACCAGGGATGTTTCCTGAGCAAAGGCAGAAGCAGCTACCGCAACTTGATCCCTCCTCGTCTGCTTAACTCCACGTAACCAAGAGAGAGAATTCCATCCTCAAGAAAAGAAAAAAAAAAAAAAACTTCTGAAGGGCAGATTATCCCAAATGAAATGGGGCAGGGGTCATATCAACTATTTCCACATGATCTAAGGGGCAAGTCAAGAAATGCAGACCTAAATGACGACAGTTGGCATAATCATTTTATGGAGTAGACCCTTAAACTGTACAATCAGCACATATGCATACCAGGCACTCTTCCAAGCACTTTCCGTGGATAAACTCATGTCATTGTCACAGCAGCCCTGTGTGATCACTGCCTTGGGCATCACTGGCAGTCTTTAAACCCAGGAAGTCTGCNACCAATCTGTACCTGTTGGTTTATTATAATTTTCTNTAAACAACCTGGCCTGGAGGCTCTGGCACTCCATTTACTAGCTTGGGGACAGCTCCACTCACTGCTGAAAGGCACNATAGTCTTCCAAAGGACACNGGGGAGAAAAGATTATCGTAGGATGTTATTAAAAAGAACAGACCTTACCATTGTGGATAATGCCATAGCTAATCATATAGTTCGGAGAGTTTCCAGCTCAGAGACCGTGTGGANGGAAACTGCCCCAAGGGCAACCCCAGAGAGAGAAACAAAAGCAGCAGCAAAAACAAAGCCACGGTGTCTGGGGTGTCTTCTGCCTTACCAGGAATTTTCTAGACCACTCAAGAAAGCCTGGAAAATATGAGTTCTGTGATCTCTTCAAGATACAGCCTTAAAAAGTTGATCTCTTGCTTCCTACCCTGAAGAGTTACCGTTATTATTATTTTTCATATATTTGTTGAGATCAGTCTGTGCTTTACTTCGAGTTACTCTATGTTGTACAAAGCAGTTGGCCTTCAGACTATGCCCTGACTTAAGTAAGAGACTCCTCTTAAATGCCTGAGGATGCATTTTCAGGATGGAAGATGACTTTTGCAGCTTGATGGACATTCAAATGGTATCATCTGTCTGGTACCACACATAGTGGCACAGGCTGATAAATTATTATTATTATTGAGAATAGAAAGAGTGCCACCCTATAAATGTATCAGGGTGGTTTAGGACAGTAGGAAAACAAAGGCAAATTAAGAAAATACATCAGAGAAACTAGCCCCAAGAACTTACCAGACATTCGAGACCTAGGAAAAGCTGTAAATCCTTCCCCTGCCCCACCACCACCAAAAAATGTAGGCACTTAGCACTGCAGAGACCATGGTTCCTACAGACCTGTCAAGGACCCACATGTGAAGAACTCCTAANCTGTCCTTGGGGCTTCAACTTGGCTCATTCTCCTCTGATAGGGCCCTACTAGATGGAATTGATGTCTGTCTGTCCTGTTATCCACCTGGACCTTCTGCCCCCCCCTCTTAAGCTGGACCCAGCCCTGCCCTTTGGTCTTTGCAACTGGACTAAACTGTACAGTTCAACTCTGACCCTACAGCCTGAAGCCACAGCCAGCAAGCCAGATCAGCTTGGCTGACTTGGTTTGGTTAGTCGGCTCACCACCGTAGACCACATTTCCTTCCGTCTTTGTGTTTCTCAGAATCTTTGAAACCTCTGGAACCATACCTCTTAACCCTTTGTAGTCATCCTGCAACCTGCTGTTAATGTGAAAAACAGCTCTCACCTCAAAGGGGATAAAGGATACTTTATTCTAAAGCCAAATGAGAAAGACCATGGTCTGAAAACACAGACTTGGGCTACCCTAAATTTCATATTCAAATACAGCTTCAAAACAACAGTTCTTGAGAATTTTATTGTAACAAAGCAAAGAAAGTCATAAATCCAGACACTTTTCAAATCCNTTTCTGGAAACACCAGGTAATGTGTCACAGTGAATTGAGGGAACATCTCAGAATCTGCCCGATGACACGCTTAGCTTTGGGGTGAGTGGAAGCCTGCGACCTATCAAGATAANGAGGAGGACTGGGAGTAGAAACCAGTTAGTCAGTTTAGAATCAAGGACCTTGAAGGTGAACAATTCCATTTTTGTCCTTGGCCAGAAGCCGGAAATGTCCTTGTTTCCAGTCCAGTCCAGTGGAGAGCTCTGGAGTCTTATCACTTTCTAAATGAACACCTCTGCCTGGAAGCAACACTTGAGCCTGTGACCAAGACTCCAGTCCTGACACTGATCCCTTCTGGTGAATGACTTTAGGACTATATTTCTGGATTTCCATGGTGGAAATGGGTTACAACAACTCCCCAANGACAACTCCTCCCCTAAATGGTTTTAGGGTCTCTACTCTTGAGGGAAGAATATTATAGGAGCCTTAGAGGCTGTTGAGGAGTGATCTCTTCCNAACAGAATGTCTCTGCCCCTAAATAGAGACACGGTGTTCTGATCTGCTCTAAAGCTGGGAATCAAGCCCAGGTCCTCTGGAAGAGCAGCCAGTGNGCTTAACCACTGAGCCATCTCTGCATCCCAGGTTGAACAATATCCCATTGCATATCTAGACCACATTTTGTTTGGCCATTTATCCATGGATACTCCCACCTTTCTTCTGTTGCAAATGATGGTGCCATGAATGTAGATGGACAAATAGCCTTTCAAAACTCTACTTTATAACTTTCTTATAAAATATAAGAGGTCTCTTTCTCTTAAATAACCCATCAGTGTTTGGATAAGGGGGATCAGTTCAGCTCTCNCATATCATTAAAGTGATGAGATACAGAATAAATCTGCAGTTTGGGCATAGAGCAGAGAGACATTGCAACTTAGGTCCCACGGGCATATATTCTTATGGTCATCCCTGGAATTTGGAGCAAAGAATGAAGAGCATTCAGGTCAACAGTCAACCCTGGCAGATGGAAGGGAAACCCAAGCCCTAATCCTGATCTGCTCTGGGAGGAGACCTGAGAGGCAGGAAGACCCTGGGGCCTGTGGCAAAGGCTCCAGAGAGCTCTGGTCTCCGCGTCTGAACTTTACCTTTCTTAGTTCCAATCAGTGAAATTGCATCAAGCCAGTTGCTCTCGTCAGAAACCAGGCTGCTCTTAGCACTGCGTCTTGCTCGCTCTGCCTGGCTAAGCTTTCCCCATATCTTGGTTCACAAATATGTCCTAATTATCCACGNTTCTTCTGCTGCGCCTTACTCAAGTCACCACTCTCTCTCTCACACACACACCCAGACTACTGCAGGAGNCCTCACTGGGGTCTCGGNTTCACTCCCGCCGGCCTCTAACCCATTCTCCCCATAGCAGCCAGAGGAGCTTGGGAAACATCAGTGGGTTTNAGCTGGACGCATAAAATGACATTGCACTTTGGCCTTGGTCTGATCTTTTCCCTGAGGGCTCCTGCCCAGTCTGATCCTTCTAGACCCTGTCCATTCATGTCTCATGCCTGTAGGTCCAGTTTCCACTTACTGCTCCTCTTCCAGGAACCTTGGTGCGTGTTTTCCTTCTGTCTGCACTGTTCCTCCGCACCAGAAACTNCCAAAGCTCAACTACACTCAGACCTAAACGATTCATTCCCCTGACTGGTCAGTCCAGGTTAGGAGTGCCCCTTGTCATTCCTCCTTGTGATGATTTCAATTACTTACTGGAGGATTTGTTTACTGGATTGTCAGCCACTTGAGGGCAAGACCACACTGGGTTACTAGCCAGCCATTGTCTAGCCACCCACATGAAGACCTTTGTATACATAAGTAATCCACAAACATTTAGTAACTCTTCGAATAGACTAATGACCAGGTAAACGAAGGGGAACATGACACTGCTGAGGGCCTGAAAAGTGGCCCAGAAGGCAAGTTTCTGTGACAGACCNTGCACCCAAAGTTGGTCTTGTGTACTTCCACAGCCAAGAAACCGGTGAGCCTCTACACTGTCCACGACGGGTCTGTCCACACTATTCAGAGGTCACCTTTCTACAACGACATCATCCTCACTATTGGGGGATGGAATGTGGCCATCTGGAAGGAAGAAGTCATGGTAAGTAGCCTGCAGAACTGAGTGGGTGGCTGTGTCTTTGTTACTGAGAAAGACAATAGGAACAATGGCTGTTCCAGTGTATCATGCCCATGGGGCACTTCATAGAGAAATGAGAACAGATGGTCTGGCTCCAGATGTCAGCAGAACCACTAGAAGCCTTTGAAAACAACCATGTGGTTTTCTTTCCAGAGAGGAAGTAAACAACTCAGCAAGGCCCTTGTTCTCTGAAACTTAATAGTGTTTTTTCTTCAAAATATCTACTGTGGGCAGCTCATCTGACCTGAGTTTTGCCTCCTTGTAAAGATGGGACCCTGATGACTAGATGAAGTCCAGAGGATCCTGGGTGTCACTTTTCCTCTGTGCCAGCAGCATGTTGGCAGGTTCAGGAAGTTGACATTTGTAGACTGAGGGTCCAGGGACAGCAGATCACTGCTTGTCCAGACACATGTGTGCACTGGTAAGATCTGGTCAGGTCCAGATACATGTGTGCACTGGTAAGATCTGGTCAGGATTAAGAGCCAGGCCCTGCCAGATAGGAGTCACACTGCCAAGACAAACAAATTAAAAAAAAAACTGAAAAACAATTAAATCCAGTGAATCAGGGCAGGGCAAACCAGTTCTTTTTTGTGGGAAATCAAGATTACTATGTCCCTTTGGTGAGAAATATGAGATTGTGAAAAACTGGAGGGAGAGAGACAGACAGAGGCAGAGAGCATGTGTATCACAACTGGAATATACATGTTCTTTCACCAAATACCCCCCCTTTGCATATCTAATTTATATAAATAATTTTAAAAAGAAATGTGTGTCAACATTTGTACACTGGGTGCCATTGAATAAAATTGAAAGCTACTTAAATCTCCATCAACAAACTTTCTATCAATAAATAGGCTTTGTTTTGTTGTTGTTTGTTTTTACAATGAGGAAATTTCTTTAGTTAGAAACAGAAAACTCTGGCGTGATTTCCAGAAGACTGGTAGGAACCAAAAACCAGGTTACCCATAGAGACTAAAGGAATTAAGAGAATAGGGACGAAAAGGCTTGGAGGTCACTGAATGACCAGGCCTGAGAAGTCTTCTTCCCTCACAAGAGGGTTTCCTATGCATGGGTTGACTTGTGGAAGACAATTCCATGCCTTGCTTTAGTCACTGAAAATATAAGGGACACTTGGATATATCCCATGGGTAGACGGGCATGACCATAGGAGGAGAAAGCATTTTCCAATCTCTTCCCTCTGTGACAACCTTCCCAAGTTAGCAAATCATCTCAGGTGGAGGGGGAAAAACACGATTCCATTGTGCTTTGGTGGCCTAAAGTCTCTGTTCCAAACATATCTACAGCCGTCTAAAGGTGCTTATGGGAAGTTTGTGGGCTCTGCTGCTGACTTTCAGCTGGGACTGGCAGCTGCATTACTTACTTTTGCGTAGCTGTGATGGAAACACCTCATTAATAACCTAAAGGAGGAAAGATGTTTTCTGACTGACTGGTGAGTGCTTTGCGTGGCTCACTCAGCTGGCTCTGGCCCCATGCTGAAGTAGAATATCAAGGAAGCAGCAGCATGCAAATGAAGCTGCTCACCTCAAGGTGGACAAGAAGTAGAGGCACAGGACCAGGATCAGGTGTAGGCTTCAAAGGCATGCCCTTCCTCCATCCAGGCCCCACCACCTGAAGTTTCCAGGCCATCCCAAGATGGTCACCAGCTGGGAACCAAGCATTCAACACATGGGTCTGTGGGGGACTCGTGTTCAAACCGTAACAACAGCCTTTTTGTTTGCTTTTTGTGGATCCCAGAACTGTTTCCATGGGCAGCAGATCTCTGGCAGCAAGATAAAGTTAGAGGAGAAATTTCCTTACACACTTCTTGTATCTACTGTCCATAGATCCTCGTAGAAACAGCAATTCATTTGGAGGCAACTGAGTTATCAGGGCCATCTGAAACTAAATTGGAAGGTTCAATCTTTTCTAAAAGCAACTAAAACAAGGAAGAAAACGGGGTTACTTATAAAATAAATGGGAGAGAAAGTAACTTGTCATATGTAAAAATCCACAACATTGCTGGCAAGATGGCTCAGTGGATAAAGGCAAAAGGAGAGACCCAACTCCACAAAGATGCCCTTTGGCTTCCACATGGGAGTTGTAGCATGCACCACTCTCTGTCTGTCTGTCTGTCTGTCTGTCTCTCATTTAAAAAAATAAAAATAAAACCCCACAACAAAAGGAAGTGAGACTTCCCAGTAGGATAAACTTATGGTTATGGTTAAGTAATCATGGCCAGCTGGGCTGTACTTAAAAAAAAAAAGTCATTGTGAATGTCCCTTGGGTCACAACAAAAGTTTTCAATGTGTCTTTTAAACTTGTGTTTAGACTGGACCGCTCCTTCAGACATGCTGCGCACCAAAAAGNTACACAGCAGGAGCCTGGTCCCTAACACGACCCGGCGTATTCTACATCGGCCGAGAGGATGGATACGTCGACATCTGGGACCTCCTGGAGAAGACTCATGAACCAGCCCAGTCTCAGAATATTTGCATCACCATGATCACCTACATCAAACCCTGGACCTTTTCCTGTATGTTCATTCTAATCCACCGGGCAGCGTGTTTGGAGGAAGTAGGAACGCTCTGGCGTTCACCCCTCGGCCCCCCAACCCCCATGTTTTCCTCCCACCGGTCTTTCCGCCCCTCCTCCTGTCTCCTTCCCTCTCTCTCNCTTCTGTTCTCCACTCTTCCCTTCGTTTTGCCAACAGCATTGCCATCTTTCCCCCTCCATCCTGCTCCCAAACTCTGGAAGGCCCAAAGCTTTCCTCACTGCTCCAACTCATCAGCAGTAATTTCTCAGACTCTTGATAAAAAGTCCAGGCCGAGGCCGATTTTGAAACATAGGAAGGAAAACATCCATCTAGTCTTCTCTCAGCCCGACAGAGCAGTCCTAAAGCTTTGCTGCTTTTTGGCTGTATCTTTTCCAGAAATATTGAGTTGTGTTTCTTTGTCAACTTTTTAAAATATTATGTACTTTAGTGATGCTTCCAGTAACCACGTCAGGCATCTCCCTTCATGGGAATCACATGATTCTCTAGGGTTAAGCCTTAGTGCCCAGGTTAAATATCAGGAAACAGCAATATACTACCAAGCAAGCATAAATTCAAGGATGTATCTATAGTAAAGCAATTTATTTCCTTTGCTTTTTTTTCCTTTCTGTTTTTTAATTTTTTGATTTGTTTTGGTTTGATTTTTTGTTTTCTGTTTGGCTCAAATAGTATTTTCTGTGTAACTTCAACATACCTGCCCTTACTGGAAGAACTTTCTCTTTGTTTCCAATAGACACAAGATGGTCTCTCTGATTTCTTTCCTAGAAACACCCCACCCAGAGACTCAGGATCTCTAGGACTTCTCAGCCTGGTTTCCGCTTAGCCACGAGGCATGACCAAAGCATGTTTTCCTATCCTTGGTACCTGCAGGGTTGGGAGTGTAGGATTCAGCAATTTGGACCAGACCTCCTGAAAACGAGAAGAGGGGAGCACCAGGGGAGCATGGAGAATGAGCGTTCTCACACACTTGGTTCCTGTTTTTTTAAGCAATGTTTTTGTCATAGGAAAACCGTGGTTCAGGCTGTGTCTCAGGAACTCATCTACCCAGCATGGTCCTTCAGCTCTTGGTGTGTTNGCTGAAATGTGTTTCTTGGGTTAGAACCACATGCTCTCCCTGCTTTCTTAAGACCATGGAGGGAAGGAGCTTTTGGCTTCTCTCCTTATATAGACACCAGGAGAGCTAGCTTTGAGGTGGCGGGAGGCTGACAAAGACTCGGAGTTTTAGCTTTCATCTCATCGGCTGGAAAAAATGACTTGTCCGTGTTTACACGGTCCAGACATGAGCATCTGGTGGAGTTGCCAGGAGCGTGGCAACCACAGCAGGTCCTTCAGGAAACCACAAAACAAATCATCTTTTGTGTTTAACCTCTTCAGATGACTTTGTGTTTGCTGAATTTCTCCCCTATTCATTTTAACCTTTCAGCTAAGCAGCAGTTTATAGCCATAGCTGATTATTATGGAACACTGCATATCTTAGAAATTCCTTGGACGTTAAGTCACCCTTCCTTTAATGAGGTCAGTAAAGTCTCGGCTTTGGGAGTTTAATGGTGCTGAGGCATTTCTTTTTTAAAAAGTATACATATTTATTTGTGTTGGGGTGGGTGCATGCCATGGCACACTTGTGCAAGTCAGGGGACAACTTGCAAGAGTTGGTTCTCTCCTTCTACCACGTGGGTACCAGGGATTGAACTCAGGTCATCAGACTTGGCAGCAAGCACCTTACCTGCCACACCATCTTGCCAACCTTTGGGGGCATACCTTAAAAGCATGTATAAAATGTTGGCACTTTTGTTTCACAAGAGAATGAGAACTTGTGCATTTTGAGTAATAAAAGAATATTTTACCGTATGAATTAGATAGTTTGAAGCTAAGGAAAATAAACATGAGAGGGGAAAGAAGTCAATGAATGAAGTGCAAGCTGGGAGTGTCGTTATTTTCAAGCCATTCCTGAGTTCTAGCTCTGTCACTTCAGTGACATCCTTCCCCAAGGATTCTGTTGATGGATGTACACACCTCTCCATCATCCTCCCTAACCTCTGCATATTGCTGGCTCTGTATCTAAACCATAATACTCTGCCCCCTCCAACCTTATACTCCCCACCTAAGTGTTTCAAGCAATGCTAAGAATGAGGGTATAAAAGGATTGATGGATGAAAAATATAAGTATATATGCACTCACATTAAATATACAGATTGCAATCTATTGCAAGTCCCAGCACCAGGCTAGTTCCTGACAGGCAGCAACCTCGCCCTGATTGCCTTCCCCAAGGGAGGTCTGTGTTGACNCCTGCTAATGTCCATATATATGCCTGCATGCTAAGCCTTCTGGGGGACCGGAATTCAGCTCTGCTTCTAGAGACCCTTTAAGGTCTCCAGAGAGTGCTGGAGAGATGGCTCCTCCATAAAAGGCTATGCTCACAACCAGAAATAGAAAGCCTCTGTAGCTATCTTCACCTGAGTTTACCAAGTTTATTTGAGGANATGCAACTTCTGTCTCCGAAGTAAGAAGAAAGAAAGGGGGGAAAGTAAATTCCTAAATATCTCAACTATAAAAACTGAAGGTTTTTGCAGCTCTTTCCTTCCAACTACAAGGACAAACCTGCAAGTCACAGGGACCTAAATGTAAGAACAGAAGCATGCACACGGAGCTAGCTTCCCTGACCTGCAGGCACACCTGCAATTCACACCCACATAAAGGATGAGAAGCACTCTGCATGGTTCTTCTGCTCACAGTTAAGAAGGCAGTTAGAAGGCTGTGGTCAGTAGAGTGGGAAGATGTGGTGGGGAGATCCTAACTACAGAGCAGCAGGCATTCTAACAGAGCCTTGTAAAGACCACAGGCGTCCCTGTGGGGTTAGCTCACCACTGGCCTTTGCTTCTGTCAGGTATCAAGTGTGAACTACTACTTTGAAAGAGAAGTCAGGCATCTGGAATATGTCCAGCAGCGCAAGCTTATCCGTGAGCAAGAAAAGAATGAAATAGCTATGGAATTGGTGAAGAAGAAAAGCGTGAGTGAAATTTCAGAAAGGAGCGATGCTGCTTCCTCCAATGGGAAAGTGTCACTGGGCTCATCCCACAGGAGTCCTGTGTGCTCCACAGCTTTCTGTTTTTCCTTATAAGGATCAAGAGGGCATGTCTTTGATTTCCTAGACCACCATGAATGAACTACCTGTTGAGCACCTAGTGAGGTTCTAGCACGTTTTTATCTGTTTATTGCATGTGGGTGGGTTCTGGGTGGTAACACTGAAAACAACTCACATATGGACGTCAGAGGACAATTTATGCGAGTCAACGCTCTATCATGTAAGTCTCATGCAAGGAACTCAGGTCATCAGGCTTGGCAACCAGACACCACAGCCACTGAGCCAGCTCCCCAGCCCTGATACACAGTGAGATTCTGTNCAAGTCAACTTTCTGTAATTTACTGTAATTCTAAAACCCTTTAGTGTAGATACAAGGATCCACAGGTAAGTGCTTTCATTACATGGAATTTTTCATGGCTGGCGAATGTTGCACTGAAGCAGGCCATACAAAACAGAACCAAATACAGAAGTCAAGACACGAGCTGGCTCCCACCTTTGCTGAGCTTGGGTTGTCCTGTCTAGAAAATGGGAATGCCAACAGCTACCTCTGGTGACTGCTGTAAGGCCTTCGGCTAAATAGCATGATGACCTGTCATCAAATGGCTGTTACACTAACTATGGTAGCAGATAAGAGGAGAGAGGGCTGTCTTTTATCATACTGTGATGGATAGTGCTGTGAACCCTGAAACAGAGAAGTGGGGAACACGTCCATCTTCCATGTAGCTGTCAGAGGAATGTGACCCTCTACAGGCCTGCCCTCCTCTTTCTCAGTTCCTCTCTGAGGGACGGGAACTCTAGGGCTGGTTTTCCGTCATCCATTAGAATTGGGGACTTTTAAATGCTCTATAAACTGTTCCTCTTGTGTTCCCTCTAGAGTCACCTGGGTTTGTATTCATGTCCCTTGTTGGCTTGTCTTCTCCCTTGCCTCTTTGTCACCACAGTTTCCTAACTGACCCCACCTGTGGTCTCTTCATAGCCAAGCACATAGTATCTAGCCTCCAAATTAATTTTCCAGATGAGACCCCAGGTCCCTAAGAAAAGCAGCAACATGTGGATACTGTGATGTTCTGCACACATCACTCACTGAAAGACTCGCAGTCACACAATCAAAGCGGAGGGCTCATTTCAAAAGCTGCCCTTGGTGGTGACAATGCATGCAGCAAGCCCAGCAAATGACCTGTCTAGTCCCGCTGCAGCAAATGAATTGGTGGTGGCTTTGTTTTTTTGAACACTCACAAACACTGGTTTAAGTGCTTTGGTGGGAGACACTGCCACTCTCTTCCCCAGCGGTCTATCCATAGTTGCTACCACAAAGTACAAAGCAGTTCTGCAAGTCAGCAACCTACCCTCCAGGCCACAAAAGGAGGAGGAGTTTGTTTGTTGGTCTATAGCAAGGGTTCTCAACCCTTTCACAGGGGTTGCCTAAGGCCATCAGAAACACAGATATTTACATTACAATTCATAACAGTAGCAAAATTACAGTTATGAAGTAGCAACGAAAATAATTTTATGGTTGGGGTCATCACAACATGAGAGACTGTATTAAAGGGTCACAGCATTAGGAAGGTTGAGAACCACTGGTCTATAGAGAAAAAATAGAGAGCAGGCTCTTTCTCACTCTCCGCTTCTCAAGCACTTCAGACTGCCGTGTCGCCTGTCCTCCTACCCTTCCACAAACCCCTTCGAGAGAGCAACCACACCAGCTTTTCAATAAAACCCAGCTCTTTCTCATTCTGCTTTGATTTTTAAGCTGTCAGTGACTTATAGAGCTGTCTCACTTGTTTCCACCTAGAAAGTCTATGCTAAGACCAAGGAGCAGATGGAGGCTGAGCTGAAGTTGGAATATGAGAGCTATCTGGAGCTTGAGCAGTCCATCCTCTTCAAACTTGGCCTAACCAAAGTGTCAGAGAAGGTATCATACATGGACATGGCTTAGCAAAGATTCTTGAAGATGGTTCCTGCAATCACTCTGTTGATCTTCCCTCTCTTTTTATTGATTGTATTTTATGTGAGGTAAAATAGCAAACTGATTATATATAGGTTTATTTGTAAATGCAGGCTTTTATTTCACTGGTATTAAAACAATTAAATTCTTTCAGATTTATTTTAACCTCATGCTGAGTTTTATTGAACTGTGTGCAAAATGTGGGTTTTTTGAATAGGAACACCTTTTATTTTCCAATAGTGGTATTACACAGCTTCAGACAGCCCCTCTTCCCCAGTGCTGGTCACACAGAGGCCCTAATCCCAGGCAGAAGCAAAAATCAAACTTTGTTCCTCCTCATCACATTACTTTTGGCCACCTCTCCAAAAGAAATGCTTCCCCCAAGCCAGTGCACAGGTGGTAGGTCCATGTTCTAAACAGTATTAGCCAACTGAACCCAGAAATGTATTTTTAGAAGGATAACACATGAAGATCTGGGTGGATTTACCCAGGAAAACAAGATTGATTTAACAGTAGAAAAATGAGTCAGAGATTGACTAAACAGAGAAATTATAATGCTGATAGGTACAGAAAACATTTGTTAAAAATGCAACACTCATGACCACAACACATTCTTTTTTAACCGATGAAGGGCATCAAGAATGCACCCTTGTCATGGCTGTGTTAGTGACTTTTCTATTCCTGTGATAAAACACCACGACCAAGGTAACTTATTAAAAGAACTCATTTAATCTGGGGTGCACAGCTTCAGAGGGTTCTAGTCCATGACCACCATGGCAGGGAGCATGGCAGCAGGCACTGAGGCAGAAGCTGAGAGCTTACCTCTTGAGACACAACCATGAGGTGGCACACTTCCTCCAACAAAGCCATACCTCCTAATCCTTCACAGACAGTTCCACCAACTAGGTACCTGGTTATTCAAACATAAGAGCCCATGGGAGTCATTCTCATTCAAGCCACTACAATGGCAAAGATGTAAAAGATTTCCTCAAGACGCGGAATGCCATTGTACTCAACGATGTATTCATTTAACTAGTGCAGGAAACTGCAATTCGGGAAAACACGGAGCCACACCATGACGCTCCTATCACCCTGCCCAAGGAGGGTGGTTTTAGCTTGTGGAGGATTCATAGAAGGGTTAAGCAGGAAGGTGACACAATCCACTTTCTTTCCTTATAAGGAGATAAGGAATGGATTAGAATGGGGAGTCACCTAGCCAGAAATCCTCTTAGGAGGTCATGGTAACAGTTCAAGGTGAAAGATGAGAAGGCCTTGGATGTAAAACATCGTGTGAAGACAGAAGTGAGAGGCTCACTGAATGGGAAAGGGAAGACAGAGAAGGGGCCACAGTTTATAAGTCANGTTAATGGAGGGGAGGAGACTGTCAAGCCAGCCAGAGATGGGCACTTAACCAACTGTGTGTCCTCCCACAGATGATGGAGCTCTAGGAGAGCTTCATCCCCAACCAGGTTGAAGCCACATATTTGGCAGCATATGGGGTTTATCATTGTTTAGAACAGTGAAGCATTAAGCTGGTCTTGAATGCTCAACCATCCTGCCTTGGACTTCATCCAGGGANCTTGAACTGCTCAGTGAGTGTACCNCGAAGCACTTCACTGGGAGGTGGCATAGATCTGAGGCAGATCTGTACCTGTGGAAGGAGAGAAGAAGGATGGAATACATATAGACTGCACACCAGTCTCCCAGCATCGTCTCAGTTACACATCGTTCCTCCCTTGGACATCACAGCTTCAGAACTCAGACAAACTCAGCAGTGTCATGAGTTCTCTCTGAGTCTCGTNGATCCCACCGGCTGACATCTGTTTCTCTGGCTCAGACCCTTCATTTAGCAGGTGACAGACCTGCTGAACCCCAGCAAAGAACTCAACTGAGTGGAGGCTCAAACTAGGCAACGAAAACATAAAGACAACTGGTGTGCATCAAGTAGAGCTAAGTGACGCACCTCCCCTTGAGTCCCCACAGTTCTGCTCTGTCCCCTGCTGTCCATTCCTTCACCACCCCCACCTGTATTTTTGGATCAATTCAGTCTTCTTTTTCTGTCCTCTAGTCCTTTGGTCTGCTTTACAGTGTAGTGAAAAGAAAGGGGGTTCTAGATCCTAGCAGACCTGAACCCAAAGCTTGGCTTCATCACTTTGGACAAGCTGCACTACCCCCTAATCTTAGTTAAAGGGAAATTCTCATATATCTCTTCTCTATCCCTTCCTATCTTCCTGCCTCCCTCCCTTCCTCTCTCTCTGTGTGAATGTGTCCCCTCTTGTGTTTGTATGTGTTGGGGGGGTGCAGGGGGGTGCATGCACACACTGTATCTGCATGCCCATTTGTTCACATGGAGTCCAGAAGAGGACCTCAAGTGTCCTGCTCTATCACTCTTTATCTTATCTAGCTTCCTTTTTTTTTCAGAACATAGCACTCTACTCAAAAACTAGTCACCCCATATTTGATTATTTAGATTAAGTGCAGTTATCATTCAGCTTTACAAATTGCTTTCTGCTCACCAAGAAATGTATAATTAAGCCAGGATATTTTCAGGCCCACAGATAAGCACACATTTGTATGAACTTTAGATGAAAAGGCCATTAACTCCAGAGGACTGTGGCCATGTCCTCTGCAGGTTTGCCAATCCACCATAGTAAATAATTAACAGCTCCCTGTGCCCTTCTGCCCCTGAGCATGGGCAGTGGTAGGTGACATTCTATCTTGTTGCTAGGCTGCCAATGCCAGGGCAGATACTAGGTAACGGAGCTGGGTCCACAACAGGAAATTGAATCTCACTGAAGGGCAGATTAAAGCTTGTGTGGTGAATTCACTCCTTGCATGATGGCGGGTGAGCTGTTTGAGGATCACAGTGGGCAGAATCCCACACACCAACTAAATCAACCTGGGAAGTTCACTGAGGAAAAGAAGTGAAGGGCTCAGGCAATTGCTTTCAAGTGCCATCTCATTAACAGATATGACTTGAATATTGACAAATAATATTGGTTGTATTTCCTTGTAACATGGCAGTGCTCTGGAGTCGGGAGAACAGAGGGCCAAATGTCCTTTCGGGCCCAGGCATGCATTTTCTCAGTGTAGAGATACTGAGTAGCCCCACCACTCTCAAGCCTCAGTGTTCAACAAAATGTGTGTGTGAGTGTGTGTGTGTGTGTGATGCAAGCATCTGTGGTATGTGCATGTATTGTGCACAAGAGTGTGCATATGCCCATGTTCACACACATGGAGATGAGATTAAGACTTCCGCTGTCTCCTATCACCTCCNCCCTTGTTGCNTTGAGAAGACCTCTCACTGAATGAGCCGTTCCCAGGCTGGCTGGCCTGAACTACAGACCCTCACTGCCCTGCCCTGCTGTTTACAATAACGCCAAGGACCCCAGTTCAGGTCCTCAGTCCTCATATTCACAGAGCGAATGCTCTTCCCCACAGAGCAACCACTCCAGTCTCTGAATAATCATTTTGATCATTTCTTCACTCAACATGTACAGATAATAAGTCCCACTGAATGGAATTATAAAAATTAAATAAAATATGAGAAACTATGTCTCAGGGTCCTGGAAAGGCGAGGCACGGCCCCATGCTATTCCACCTAAGACTGTCCCAGCATCCAAGTTCCAGGAGGGAGCAAAGCGAGCGGCCTATGTTCATCTCCGGTCTTAAGGGTTGTCCTGAGCCATGCCATCAGACTTAATAGGAAGGGCTGTTACACACTGGACCATATCACTATTCCTGAAGCCCAATTAACAAAGATCAGAACCTAAATAATCTCTTTACCCGTCATTCACATTGTTTCTAAGCAATACTTATTTAATAAAAGAATATTGTACTTCACATGTATGAGTGTTTTGTCTGCATGCAAGCACGTGTATCATATGTATGCCTGGTGCCTGAGAAGGCCAGAGGGGACATGAATCCCCAGGAACAGGAGTTATGGATGGCTCTGAGCTGCCATGTGAGAGCTGGAAATCAAACCTGAGTCCCCCGCAAGAACAGCAAGGCACTCTTGGACATGGGGCCATCCTGCCATCCCCTAAAAGTATTATTTTTGAATACTTGAACATTTTTATCATGCCTTTGGTGACTTGAGAAATTTCCTTCTAGCAATTTGAGATTTTTCAGCTTTATATTCAGGTCTATGACTCATTTTGAGTTAACTTTTACATCTGGATGGGCAGTTCTCACTTTTTATTTTGCACATAAATATCCAACTGTTGCAGTGTTGTTTGTTGTAGAGACCATCCTTTCCCTCTGGATTGCCCTTGCTGTCCACATCAGTCTGCTCCTGAATTTATGGTGCTGATGTGAGTAATATGCCACCTTGATTATTGCCACATCATATGTGAACTTAAAATCAGTGCTAGCCTTCCAATTGTGCTCTTTCAGTTGCTTTGGTCAGTTTGGGCCTTCATACATAGATTTAATATATTAAAATAAATTTTATGAAGTCAAAAGCATACGTAACTCGGTGACAGGCATGGGCGGTTGACCAAGCTAATACAGAAGCCAAGGGATCAAGAAAATGAATCAAGAAAAACTACATTTTCCTGTTACTTCCTTAGGAATAGTCTTGGGAAAGGTTTGTTTCATTTTGTGGTTTGTTTTTTTTTT
>LZPO01017404.1:127636-139851 GCA_001675575.1 Neotoma lepida
TTTTCTGTGAATGGCTATTACATGAGATGTAGCATCCTTAGATACCATTTTCTGTGAATGGCTATTACATGAGATGTAGCATCCTTAGAGATGCACAATGAAGCCTTTTGTTTCTCAAGTCTGGTGGTGACTGAGCATCAGCACCAGGGAGCACATCTCCCTTGTTAACAGGACATCATGAAGCATTTTGATAATGGCTGCTACTAATACCATCTAATCTAAGGACCATTCTAACAGGAAATCATTTTGGGTTTTTGGTTTTTAGACAAGGTCTATGTAACCTGGCAGTCCTGGAACTTGCTATATAGACCACACTGGCCACAAACTCACAGAGATCCAACTGTTTCTGCCTCCTGAGTGACGGGATTAAAGGTGTGTGCCATCATGCCTGGCCATTTGATTTTTTTTTTTTTAATGGCAACTTCCTTCTACTGCTTGAGCTATACTTCCAAAGCCTATAGACAGGTTCTTTTGGCTCCTACTTCAAAATATATCCATAATTCCCTTTATAAGGTAACAGTCACCCCCCCCTCTCTCTGTCTCTCTCACACACACTACCTCTATTGCTGCTTCTTGTCCGAATGACCATGTTTCCGTCTTAGCTTANTATACAACTGAACGCAGCGCCTTAGACTGCTTGGCCATCCTGACATGAGACTGCCACAACTGTGCAGATCCAGAAGCTGATGAATGTGGGTCTGAACACCATTTGGTGAGGATACCCAGGGCAGTGATGGCTCAGTGGGTAAAGGTGCTTACTCCCAAGCATGATGCCTGAGTTCCATCCCTAAGACTTCCACACACATGCCATGTGAGGTGTCATTCTCTCCCACCCAGACACACACGCACACGCTAAAATACAGTGTCATTTTTTTTAAATGTTTATGTAAAAGCACCTAAATTTGGCAATTCTGGAAGCAGCAAAGGCAATAAAAAAGGCCTGTAGTTCTGACAGTGATTTAAACAAAAAAATGTTTAACATAATCAAGGCGACAGAGACTGATCAAGAACTATTCTCATTAAAAATAAAATAAGAATAGGCCTTGAAGTATTTCAGACTCCAGAAAATTCCAATTTTGGACATATCAATGCTATATATATTTATGGATAACTCACTTAAGAATATGAAAGTGAGCCAGGCAGTGGTGGCGCACGCCTTTAGTCCCAGCACTCTGGAGGCAGAGGCAGGAGTTAGAGGCCAGCCTGGGTCGACAGAGTTCCAGGACAGCCAGGGCTACACAGAGAAATAAGAATATGAAAGTGATCCTTAAAATCAATTATAATAGCATGACACTGTTATAATATTTTAATAAAAGTTACATTTCTGGAGCCACTTGATTTATATAGTGTACATGACACAAAAGCAAGAAAACAGAGACATTTTCCCTACAAAACAGTTAAAAATATTCTGTTTACTCATAAAATCACCCGTTGCACAGTCTCTGGTATTTGTTATACAAAGTTTTAAAAAAATGAAAGTTTCATATAAAAATAGTTATTTTTTCTTTATAATAGTGGCTTTCAAATTAAATATCTGGATGTTATGTGTATTACATAGAAGAGGTTGTTACATTAAATACTTTAAGATTTAGAAAAACATTAAGAAACCAGTTTTTGCATAGCTGTCACACTTTAAACTTGGTAACTCAAGTTTCATTCGTACTCTAAAATTACACATTCTGTAAGTATAAAAGTTCTTAAACACATTACAATTTAATTTTTAAAGGCCTTCTAAATTTACATTTTTCAAACACCAGTGTGATTTCTGTAACAACTACTCCATAGATGTACTTAGCCAAAATAAGTTAATTAAAAAAAAAAANTTTGTAACAAGAAGTATCCTGGCAAGAGGACTTCTTTAGAAACAAGGGCAATCATGAAATCAACACTTTATGTGTACCACTACAAATAAATAGTTAAAGCATCACAGAAAACAAAAATGCATAAAACAGGTGACGTTTCTGTAAGTCACGAGTGCAGGGTCACTTGATCCCGTAAGTAGCTGAAGGACTTCAACTTAAAGTTTGACTTTTCATAGGGATACTGTGTCTGTGAAGCAAAATGGAAAGGCTATCATTTCTACTCAAACATTTCTAGTGTGTTTTTATTCAAGTGGTTTTCATGTAACTTATCTTTTAACTTAAACAACCTTTCCCTGAAGAACACATTTTTAAGCTAATAAATTTGGCCTCATGACATACATATAGCTTTTAAAGTACATGGAATTCTACAGTCAACCCCTTCCCTCATTGTAAAACCTATATATACAATGCACTTATAAATATATACATATTCTCAGAATCATAAAAATATTTAATTTTCATAAGCTTAAATAATTACTGAATGTTAATACAAAATACATTAATATCTGTATAATTTTACATTTATAAAAAGTTTTCACATAGCAGCATTTTTATTGCAAATGAAATGTGACCAAATGACATTGCACAAGGACTCTGACTGCAAATCAGCCTGGCCAGTTGCAGTGTCCTCCGCAGGGGANGTCTGTCCCCACCTACAGAACAGCGGTTCCCACAATGCACCGAAGCCTTGAGAGGTAATAACGTCCCTGACCCTTACAAACACCCCCAAGTTTCCTCCAGGCAACCAGCAAAGTTTATTAAAATGTCCCCAAAGTCCAAGTTACCTTTATGNCCCAATATAGTTCATAACTAAAATAATNCTATTAATGAATAGTGTTTATAATTGAATCACATGAACTTATTAGGAATTAACTTAAGGTCTAAACATTTTTTAAAAAGGTCATGAGAGGAATAAGAAAGGAAACACAGAGGCTTGACCTGAAACTTGATGACATCATCACAAATTAACCCCCCACACACACCTCAAACACTCATATTCAGCTTGTTCTTGTTGAGCTCACGTTCCAGATTGCCAATCAAAGTATCGATACTTTCTTGCAGGTCTCTGAGGTTAGCTTTCTGATTTACCGTGGACTCAATTGTCTCCATTGTCAAGTATGTCTGAAATGCGCACGCTGNAGACATGGGGATTTGTGGCTCAATCATGACTTCTGTTCCATCCACTTTGCTATAATCTCTATTTTCTCCATCTTCCAAGGGGACATCGTCATAATCCAAATCTTTGAAATTTTCTTTCATGTTTAAAAAATAGTCTTCCCCACAGCGGCTCCAGTCTCCTGCATAGCGATTGCGGAGTGGACTATCTAACCNGGCCTGCCTTGGCCTCAGCACCCCCGAGGAATCCGTACTGTTCAGATTCAATACACACGGTCGCTCTTTCTTTCGCCTCAAATAATTTAGAGATGACTGCTCCAGGCACAGACTGTCTGTGGGTTCTTTGACAGTTAAACGTTGCACTAGAAATGAATACATGTACTTTANTAACAGCCACTGGCAATAGAAAGACAGAGCACACAATGAAGCCATTTAATTATCAGCTACAAACATGCGCTTGAGACATGCGTTCTATTGAAAGAAAGCATCCTACAGTAATTTTTCTACCACCAGATATAATTAAGATTAGGCATACAAACTAGTAGAATGTCCAGTGGTACTATTTCATGCTAAATAAAAACATTCCCCAATAAAACTCCCAATGTTGATTAACTTTCTGTGCGAGTTAATTGTTATCTAGCTGTAATTCTTAGCTAGTAGCTTCTCTTAAAGACTACAGCAAAAAGCAGGCAAGACATGGTGCGTCAACGGCGTGGAACAAGAAGTCCCTTTTCTACGAACATCTAGCCAAGGCAAAGGCATCTAAAGTGATCATTCTAGCTCTGACCCTAGTGGGCTTTTTTACAGTTAGCAGTGTGTCATCATTTACCAAGCAGCCCAAATTTCACTTTGATAAAACGCATGAATACTAGACTTCGCCATTGGTTACCTGAGTGATTATACAGCATTAGCTACTAATAGTCTTCATTTTTTTGCCTGGAAATAGTACAGATATTTTATTTTCCCATTCTGGTTAGAGATTTAACAACTTCAAATCACATTCTTTATATTTAGACTATTTTCATCTGAGATAAGCTGCATTCTACCATCTTGCGTTGTACTGGTCATACAGAAGATGACAGACACATGTGACTTTATACAAAACAAGACTTACATTGCTTACTTAGAACAAAGTATTTATCTAAGGTTCTTCTGCATATAAAATAGACTGTGTAAAATGCTAAGACATCGTTATTAAAGACTATCCACATTACCTACCTCTTTCTGCTTGTTTATTCTGCTGCCTCTCCCTTATAGCTCCCTCACTAAGATACAGGAGCATAAACCAGTGATAACATCGATTTTGCAACATAGAATGAAGGTTTGTTTGCAAAAGAAAACAACTAAGAACTATACATATATCCTAGTCTTCCACTTAAAATAATAATCCCAACATTTTGCAGAGATATTTTACATATCTCAACTTTTATTTTAGCAATTTTACATTGTATGTTTTTAACATTTCTATTTATTTTATTTTTAATGACTTATTTTGCGTATAAATGTTCTGCCTGCATGTATGTATGTGTGTGGATATGCACCTGGTACCAGTAGAGGACAGAAGAGGGCATCTGATCTTANTATCTCGCTGCTTCCTTGCTTTCCTTCCATACCCTCTGTGCTATTCCTGCTCACACTCTTCTGCCAAGCAGTCACTGGCACACTGGCAATCTAGAGGAAAATCCCTAACTCTTCTGCTCAGCCAGGACTCTACTGAAACTCTACTTTTACAGTTTCTTTGGAGAATACTCAAGAAACCAATTAAATCATTATTTTACATTAGACTAAAATTTCAATTTCTGAAACATCGATGTAACTGTCTTTTTAAAGTATTGATACCAGGATGTTTTTTTCCATAAATTTGTAAGGGAAATGGCTAACCTTAACCCTGACAGAGGTCTGGCTTTCCCTATGCTGACCATGACGGCCTGTTTTCAACAGAATGAAGTGAAGATACCACCAATTAAGGGTGTTGAAGACGCTTCAAAGTGTAATAAACACTAAGAAACTTAGTTTCTCCTTATATCTTATACCAGTAGAATTTAGTTCATTATATTACTTTCATTTAGAAAACAACATCTTTATTTAATAGAACTATATTAGATGACCATTAGTGCCGGAAACTAAGAACACGGGGTAGGTAAACATCATCTATGACCTTACAAATTTTACAACCTAGTAAGAAGTAGGAACCCTGACCAAATGTACTCATCAGGAGGAATGTGGAAGAGCAACAACTTTCCATCTATATCCCCACTCTGAAAGTAAAAGGGTGGACTCACAATAGCAACCAGAATCTTTTCAATCACAAACCCACTGTTTTTTAAAAAGCCCCAAACACAAAACATATAAGAAGACTATCCTTTAAAAGTGTAAATGTTTCTACTGTGCCAGGACCCCTTGCTCACCAAGCTGCAAAGCCGTTGGCAGAGAGAGATGGACAGGGTGTGCTGGACAATGAGGGCAGGGTAGTGTTCCCCTCAGAGGCTAATATAACAGGACTTTACAAACAGAAATCTCAAAGCAAATGATCTTTTTGCCCCAAATGAGGGGGACAGATCAACAGTAACACAAAAAGCAAAATGTGTAGGGAAAATAAAAACAGAAGGGGCTGAGGGTAACTCTTTATAGCCCCGAGTGGAGGAAATTCCCAGGAGAATAGTTAAGCTGTGCACCCTTCCATGGAATGCATGGGATGGCTCTGGCATGCTCTATGTCACGCCTCAGTGTTCACGGGCCCAGTAACTGCATCTTATTTACATGATGTCCACCTTTCCTAAAATCTCTAACAGGCAATTTAAAGGGGAAAACTCTTGTTTCCCCTCATTCCCTGCCGGGTTCTGTCTTTTGTCTGGGGTACTTTCAAGGAAAATAACAGGTTTTAGAAAAAGGTTATGATTACAACCAGCAACACAAGTCTTTGGAATAAGAAGCTGAACATGAGACAGTTGTTTAAGTTATCATTAAAATACAGGCAGTGGGCTGGAGTGATGGGCTAGGGTTAGGAGCACTGGCTGTTCCTGCCGTGGAAAGAGGTTCAATTCCCAGCAGCCACATAACTGCTAACAACTGTAACTCTAGTTCTAGGGGATCTGACATCTTCTTCTGGCTTCCACAGAAATGCACACATGTGACGATGCACAGACAGACATGCAAGCAAAACACACATACAAAATAAAATAAATAAATCTTAGCTAAATACAATGTAGTCCATAATCAATCTATTTAAATTTACATATACATATATATGTGTGTGTGCACAGAGAAGTGGGGGGTAAGGCTGAGAAGATGGTTCTGTAAGAGAGAGCTTACTGCACAAGGGTGGGAGACCTGAGCTCCATCCACAGGACCCAAGCGGAAGGAGAGAAGCTGTTCTCTGACCTCAGATGCACACAAAATAAATCAATACAATGTAAAAACCACATTTAAATTTTTTTATTATTTATGTGTGTTTTTTCTGCATGTAATACGCACTATGTGAATAACTGATACCCACAGAGGTGAGAAGAGAGCACCAGATTTCCTGGAACTGGAGTCAGAGACGGCTGTAAGCTACCATGTGGGTCCTCTGGAAGAACAAGTAGGGCTCTAACGACCGATTCAGCTCTTCAGTACCATGCAGACTGAGGGTTTCAGACCAAAATATCAAAGACAACTGCCAGCAGGAGCTGAAGTAATTTAAAAATAACCATTTGTATAGTAATTCTGTTGGAAAGAATGGGCATGGGCTGGAGATGACTTGGTGGTTAAGAGCACTTACTGCTCTTCCAGAGGACCCACATCTGGTAGCTCACAATTGCCTGTTTAACTCCTGCTGCAAGGGACCCTTCTTCTGGCCTTCTCAGACTCCCAGATACATGAGCACATCACAAAAATAAAAATAAAATAAATCTTAAGACTACAAAAAGAAAGAATAGACTTAAGAAGAAAAATGAATTTTGCTTCATTTGTATAACAAATAAAGGTAAGAAAATAAATTAATAATTGAATATTATGTGCTAAAAACTGTACTGCACCTTAAGTATACCCTTGTACTTAATTTCCACACAAAGTCTACAAACTTAGCTTGCCGAGGTCAGAGCACTGTATGTGATCCAACCAGCATTCCAATCTAGGTCTCACTACACCCAAAATGTGTACCATGGCTCAAATGTCTACAACGTTATGAGCAAACACAAAATATAAATAGCAAACACTACAGAACAGGTTGTCAATTCTTCATTATTGAAAAAGCAAAAATCTACATTTCTCCCCCCAATTATATCCAGGCATTTTAATCATCAGCTAACCCACATATCCCATGGCTGCTAAAGAAATGTCCAGAGACTCCTTTACCTGGCCAGAGCTGAAGCAAGTAATGAAGAACTTCGATGTGTTTTTTAAAATCCAAAGCACTTGCAAGTTCTTCTGAATCGGTGAAGACCCTGTTGTTGTGGGCCGAAGTTTCTTGTCTCTGGTTAAGCAATACTGGTCCAAAGCACACAGCCAAATTCTGGCAAGTCATCTTATTCACTTCATGGTACGAAGCTACCAATTTCAGATGATCTAACAACATCTTTAGGGTTGCCTAAATATGTGCAAACATAATTTAATCAACTGAATGGCTAGATGTCCACATAAAATATTAGTAATATTTTCTAAATTCCAATTGGCCCCCTTAGGAAAATACACCTCCCATCAACTCTCTCCTTCATCCTCTAAAGTGACAACAGCAGTTGCTGCTCGTTTAAACACAGATGACCCTGGGGTAGCACAAGGAGACTGCCGCACTAGGAAGCCTGACTTTAGGAACGGAGCCAGGACTGTGGGAATCGATTATGAAAAGATGGTAGTTAAAGGCCAGCATGCTTCTCTTGTTTCCCCATCATGCTTTTTAACTAATAAATATTTTAAACAGACAAAATTATAAGAAGGGGGAAAAGATAATAGTTAGAATTAAAAAAAATTTCCTGAGCTAGGCACGGTGGTGCATGCCCTTTAATCCCAGCACTCAGGAGGCAGAGGCAGGTGGATCTCTGAGTTCGAGGCCCACTTGGTCGACAGAGCAAGTTCCAGGACAGCCAGGGATACACAGAGAAACCCTATCTCAAAAAACCAAATATATTGAAAAAATACCGTTTTAAATCCTTAATAAAGGAAGTTGACTCAAAAAATTGTTTTAAGCACCTATGGAAAGGAATGATTTTTTTTTAAAGTAGTGGTATATTTTATCAACATATTTAGAAATGAGCTGTAATTCCTTTATAAAGTATATTAAACCAATGAATGTGAATTTAAAACTGCTATTTAGGGGCTGGAGAAATGGCTTAGTGGTTAAGAGAGCTTCCTGCTTTTGCAGAGGACCAGAGTTCAGTTCCTAGCACTTACATCAAGCAGCTCACAATGGCCTGTAACTCCAGCTCCAGGGGATCTGGCACCCTCTTCTGGCCACTGTAGGCACCAAGCATGCACATGGTGCACATACATACATGGAGGTACTCATACATACACATAAATCTTTTTTATATATAATGTTCCTTAGTTTTAATTTGCTAGAAAATTCACTCACTTTCTTTCCTTTTTTGTTTTTTTGTTTTGTTTTGTTTTTGTAGCTCTGGCTGTGCTGGAACTCACTTTGTAGACCACGCTGTCCTCACAGAAATCCAACTGCCTCTGCCTCTCAAGTGCTGGGATTCAAGGTGTGCACTACCACTGCCTGGCTAATAAAATAAACCTTTAAAGCAGAACTTAGAAGGTGCATTCATGCCTGGGCTAAAGTCATACACAGAAAACATAAAACTGACTTCTAGATCCATTTAAGAAGTTTAGGCAAAGCCTAAACCCAAGTGCCACAAGTGTCAGAGACCTAAAAGACTGTGTGTGGTGACAGAGCATAAACAGTGAGCTCGTGTGCTAGCTTTCAGGAAAAATGTCTATCAAGTACACCTACCTTCTCAACATCTGGCAAGCAATTTAGTAGGCCAACGGTGAACTTAGAGTCACTGGACTCATTCTCACATCCATTTGATGACATTTTCAAAGGACTTTTCACCATTGCATCTAACACAGCCTCATACAGCTGCTTTGTTATCAGTGGAGAAGGAAGTTCTCTTAGATAGTCCTTAAGAACACCTGTAAAAATAGACCAGAGATAGCAGTGATGGTCTCCAAAGTAAAGCACATGCAGTGAACGCTTTAAAAATGCAAACAGTAGAGCAGTCAACTTTGGACTTTCTAAAAGCAACACAAACAACAACATAAAAAGTGCTGTCACCAAACACTGACAATTTTTATGCGTCTAAGTTTCATTTGTTTTGGAACATGCTAAAATACAGACATAGTTCTGTTAAGTCATGATGAAAGATGTTCTTGATGTATAAGCCCTGACTCTGCCTCCACAAGAAGATCCTGCATGTGCAATAACTTAAAAAAGTAACACATACAAATGTTAGTTGTTAACCATACAACTATCCAAATTTCGAACTTCTAAACTTTTAATGGATATTGAAAGGGTACCAATTGTCCAAAGGCTTTGTAAATCAGCAAGGGACATCAACATATCTCCTCTCTAATGCTGCTGCACATGTGTCTTAAACAGATATACTAGATTGGTAGTCTCTAATGCTACATTGTCACACAAAAGGAAAAAGAGCATTCCTAATACCAAGCAAATTAAAACAAAAGTCAAGGACAGAAGGCATTGTCACTGAAGCCTGAAAAATAGGACCTATAGTAAGTTTATTTTTAAAAGCATTTGTAATTCAGCAGCAAGGGGGAAGGCAGAACGTGCTTCTTTGCCAGTCTAGGGCTTTATCATCCAAGTGAGTCTTAGTGATATAGCTGGAAATAGGGGGCACGAGAAGAAACTACAGTTTAGCAAGTAGGAAGAGTGTCTATGGGACATGTAAGTTTGCTCCATACAAAACTTAGGAGGCTTAGGGAGACACGACCAAAGAGCTGGACCTGAGGATGAGCGACTTAAAGATGACTGTGACTTGGGAGCTGTAAGGATCTGAAGTGCAAGCTCATCTTTAGTCACACAGCAAATTCCAGGACAGCCTGATAACCAAGTCTCTGTCTCCTACCCTCGCCTGACCCCCAAAAGTGTGGGTGCGTGTGTGCGTGAGTGCATTCGAGTATTGGGAAGCAAAACAGTGTCAAGAAATGACTAGGAAATAACTCTAAAGAGAAGAGCTCTCAAACACAGCTAAGGAAGGGTAACAAGGGTAACAAAAGACCCCATGTGGCTAGAAAAGGAGGTTTCGGGATGAGTAGAAAGGCATAGATGTTGCCAAGGAAGACAAGTAAAAGCTGCTTCAAGACAGACCCTGAGGTATCACATGACACACAATAGTAACTAGGTTAGGTAAGAATGGCCATGAATGCCATGGGGAGCAGTCCATTCCAGAACCACCACATCATGATCTCCTGCCTGGGCCCAGGCCCCTGTATTTATAAACAAATTCCTCTTGTGAGTCTGTTGCAAAGGGTTTTTGTAGGTAGGCCTAGGAGACAATGACCTAGAGGCAACTAGAGATAAGGACCAAAAATAAGAAGAGTCATGAGCAAAGGAAATCAGCTGCCTTGGCAAGCAGTTACAGGGAGTAAAAGACAGAGCCAGACAGCTGGTTAGATGAATGGGCATGAAAGAAGACAGCAGAAAGGTCTCCAAGGCCCAGGACAGAGGGACTGTCATCAGCTGGGGAAGTCCCCAGAGAAGAAAGCAGAGACTCCTGAGAAAACAGGAAGAGACAGAATTAGTTCAAGATGTCAGGAATTCATTTGTATCCAACACCCAGGGAAGCGGGAAGGATGAAAAGAATCACTAACAGAGTGGTCAAGGCAGAAGGCACTGCGCCCACCTGAGGGCTTCCATCTCTGGAGAGAGGAGGCAAGGGCATCAGTCAGGAACATGGTGACACGTGAGGAGAGTAAGGTATCTGCGGACACTGGAGAAGAAAGGGTGGAGCACAGTGGGGAGTGGGAGAGAGAGGACAAGTAGGAGAGAGAGATAAAAAGAAAGAAAAAGAAAAGGAATCCAACACATGAGCGCCAGAAAGAATTAAATGCTTGTGGGAAACCAAACAGGTACAAAATTTTACTCAGAAAACTAACAATTTCTCTTGAAAAAAAATTATAGATCTTAAAAAAAAAGCAACTATAGTCCGTGTTTCTGCACCTGAAGATAANAACCCCCCTAAATTGATTACAGAATCAATGCAGATCCTAACAAAATCCCAGCTAGGAGCAAGGGGCATTACACAGTGGCAAAGTGCTTGCCTAGCATGTACAAGCCTTGGATTTGATCCCCATTAACACCAAATAAATAAAACAAAATCCAGCTAGCTTTGTCACAGAAACTTATAAACTGATCCTAAAAATTACATGTAAAAATTCAAATAAATATCCTGGAAAGGGAAATGTGAGTACTAAAACCTGCCAATTTCAGACATTGGTGTGACATGGAAGGCATCAAGATGCACAGTCCAACCGACCAGTAGGGAGAGCTCATCATCAGGGCGCTGGGGAGGTGGCTCAGTGGTTACAAAGCACTTGCTGCTCTTGCACAGGACCAGGACTCAGTTCCTAGTACCCACGTGGTAGCTCACAACATCTGTAACTCCAGTTCCAAGGCCTCTAACTCCCTCCTCTGACCTCAGCAGGAACCATACACACACACAGTGCACACACACACATGCAAGCAAACCACTAATACACAAGACAACATTAACAGTAAAAAGAAGAAAACAGTCAAATGCAACANGGAAAAAGACTTAACAGAAGCTAGAACAAGCAGATGTCCACTTGCTATAGACTAAAACACCTCTTACAAAATGCACAAAACTTAAAAGTGAGTAACAGACCTAAATGTATGAAGTAAAAATCATGCAACTCTCAGAAGAAAATGATGAAAATTTTCATGATCTTGGGGTAAACAAAACTTCAGATACAACAACCAAAATTTTAAGTGGAAAAAAAAGTTGGAATCATCAAAACTAACTTAGATGTTTTTGTTTCAAAGGACACCATCAAAAGAGTAAAAAGATAATCCACACAATGTGGGGAAGTACAAAATACTAGAATATCATTTATTAGATTAGGGATCTGAACCAGAACATACAAAGAAAACTTTAGTTTAATAATAAAGGCAAACGTCTAAAAGGGGCAAAAGTTCTGAGCCAAGATTTCTCTGAGGTAAACAGTCCAAAGAGCCAATAAATCAATGATACATCAGTATTTAGGAATAACTAGAGTAAA
>LZPO01017404.1:171819-181946 GCA_001675575.1 Neotoma lepida
GCTGCCTTGATGCTTACACATGCTTTAGGGACTGTCCCATGGACTTTACCTGTCCTGCCACACGCTGCCTTGATGCTTACACATGCTTTGGGGACTGTCCCATGGACTTTGGTTTTTTTGTAGTCACATGACAGCTTACTCTGCTTTATTCCAGCATCTACCTCATTATTTTATTTCTATCATTTCTTGCCATCTTGGTGATTCCATTATTCACATAAGGATACACCTAACACCCTGGCCTATCTTTCTTCCTTTCTGTCTTTCTTTCTTTCTCTCTTCCTTTCTTTCTTCCTTCTCTGTTTCTTTCCTAAAGATAGGGTCTCACTTTGTAGCGATGGCTGACCTGGAACTTGCAGAGATCCTCCTGCCTCTGCCTCCCAACCAAGTGCGGAGATTAAAGCATGCGCCACCCCTCCTTTTTTTTTTTTAACTTTTCTTGAACCCAGTGCCAGAGTCACACCTTAGCCCTAGTCACAGCCAGTTAGCTACAACTCCACACACCACTTCCTCAGTTCCAGCACACTTTCTTGACACTCAGACGATGTTTGCCTTGATCACCCAGCCCCTGTCCTTCTTCCTGCTTTCCCAGGGGAAAGGGCTTATTCCTTGTATNTAACATGACTCCCTTTTCCACTGCCCTGCTCACTNGGTAAAACCTTAACCCTGGTTCAAACTAATTTTTCTTCACTCTTTGTATTTGCACCAGAGGTCCACCAAGACTGCCATGCAACAACCCCAAATATCCAGCTTTCCTCTTGTGTATCTCAGCTCCNTGGTACACACCTCCCTGTCTCCACCACCTTTCACTCAGTTGTGACTTTCTCCTTGTTACCTTGAGTCTTAGTCAGTGTTCTGGTGCTGGGAAGAGACACCATGACCACAGGAACTCTTATAAAGAAAGCATTTAATTGAGGTTGGTTTCCAGTTTCAGAGGCTTAGTCCATTATCATTAGGGCAGAGTGAATAGCAGCACACAGGCCGACATGGTGCTGGAGAAGGAGCTGAGAGCTCTACATCTGGATCAGCAGGCAGCGGGAAGAGATAGTGAGCCAGGAGACCTGGCTTAAGCTTTTGAAACCTCAAAGCCCACCCCCCTACTGGCACACTTCCTCCAAAAAGGCCACCCCTCCTAATGCCCCTCCCTAAGCATTCAAACATGAGTCTGTNGGGGCCATTCTTATGCAAACACCACATTTGTATCAAGCACTTCTCCCAGCTTAGCCATCTCACCAGCCAAGAATAAGTTTGTCAAGTAACTTGTTTGGGAGCTTGGGAGATGGCTTAGCAGTTCCTACCAACCACATAAAGAGCTAGATGGGATGGCATGCACCTGTAATCCTAGCAGCACTCCAACAGAGAAATGGGAGCCGGAAACAGGAGAATCTGCCGGATGCTTGGAGACTAACTAAGCCTAGAGTTCACTGCTGTGCAGCAGAAACAAGAGAGACCAGGATGTCCACCAACCTCCACACAAGCTCTGTGGCAACTCAAAGCCACACTCACACATACACATGCACACACACACACACACACACACACACACACACACAGAGTAAAGTAACTTGTTTTCTAAGGGTAATAGATTCAAAGAACAAGATATTTAGCTTTTGTTTATGTTTGGGTAAATATTGATTTTTATTATTTATTATTTATTATTATTAATAATAAATTATTATTTATTATTTATTATTATTAAGTTCAGACTATTTCTTTGTGCTGAAAAATCCTATCTCTAGTTACCAAGCACATGACAAAGCAGCCATCACCAAGGGAATTTTTTCCTGGATTGTATTTATGTATTCCTAGTTGAAATCATGTGTTACTCTTCCAATCTACACGGCTTCCCAGTCTATTTTCCTATCCAGCTTTAAGCCCTAGACACCAGACTCAAGTCACATTCCTGTCCAAAAATGCACCTTCTTGCCAATTCCACTACCCAGTTCATCCATGAACGAAAGTCCTGCACACATTAGTAATGAATCCAAGGTGAAGATTAGGACCATCTGTTTTGTCATCATCATAGACAAAAATCACATCTCTAGTGACTCACCAAGGCAGATTGATGACAGTTTTCCACGAAGCATCTAGAGATGCAGAACCACTTCAAAGCCTTGTCTCGTTGGAGTTGCTATCACACTCCACATTCTGGTTTTTCAATAGAACCTTCCATTCTACGTATTCAACTAATGACTTCTTAATTAAAGACCTGGAGCCACCATGGTCACTGACAGCCACTACAAAGGTCAAAGCCCCTGTGAAAAGTCAGTAATTACTCTACAAAAGAGGGTGGGGTTGAATTTGTTCAAAGATAACTTGATCTTGCATTTCCATCATAGAATTCCAAACTCAGTGCCTTCTGGGGCCAGAGAGGCCCTGCCAATACGGGCGCAGATCCAGGTGTAGCAAGCGGACTGCCTAGGAAAAAGGAACAGTGGCTTCCTCAGCCCCAGGAGTGGAAATCTACCAATAGCCCATTCCTTATCCTTGTCTTGCATTCTTTTCTATCATCCTTGGTTGAGGAAGTTTTACATCCCTTTTTTAAAAGATTTCATTTATTTCTTTACTTTTAAACTTTATGAGTATGGGTGTTTTGCCTGCGTGTGCACATGGGTACCACAATGCATGCAATGCCTGCAGAGGCCAGAGGAGTTTTGGATCTCTTGGTACTGGAGTTACAGGCGCCTGTGAGCTGCCGAGTGGGTGCTAAAAATCGAACCCAAGTCTTCTGGAAGAGTAGCCAGGTGCATTCAACAACTGAGCCCTCTAGTCCCTAAAGATTTTATTGTTAATTACATGTATATTTGTGTTTGTGTATGGTTATGTGCACATGTGTACAGTGCACATGGAAGACAAAAAAAAAGTGTTGGATCCCCTGGAGTTATAGTCNAGGCAGTTGTGAATTGCTGGTGTGGGTGCTGAGAACCGAGCTCAGGCCCTTTCAAGAGAATACACACTCTTAACCTCTGGGCGGTTTTTCCAATCACTGCGTTTTGTTTTGTTTTTCTTTTTTTAAAGATTTATTTATTATGTATATAGTGTTCTGTCTGCATGTATGCCTGCAAGCCAGAAGAAGGACCAGATCTCATTACAGATGGCTGTGAGCCACCATGTGGTTGCTGGGAATTGAAATCAGGACCTCCGGAAGTACAGTCAGTGCTCTTAACTGCTGAGCCATCTCTCCAGCCCTTGTTTTGTTTTTCAAGACAGGGTTTCTCTGCATATCTTTGGAGCCTGTCCTGGAACTCACTCTGTAAACCAGGCTGGCCTCGAACTCACAGGGCCTGCCTATGCCTCCCAAGTGCTAGGAGTAAAGGTGTGTGCAACCACCACCCCGCTGTCACTGCATTAAGGTTGCTATATAAGATAGTGTAGGGCAGGTCAACCAGATATGCATGCTACTTGCTACTTTTTTTTAAACCTCTGATCTTCAGGAAGTAATGCATAGAAGTTTCCAGATTTTTTTTTAAAAAAGCACTAAATAACTAAGTATCATAACTTTTAATAACCGGTCAGCCTTATGACCCCAAGAGCTAACATGTATGGTAATAACATGTATGGTAAATGTTCTCTTCCTGTCTCATTTTTACTATAGCAATCTGAGTCTCAGCGTGAAGCCCATGCAGGCACAGAATGCTGCCAACAGGGAAGTATTTTAACTTTACCTCCAAGTCTAATCCAAAAGTGTTGGAGGTAAATGGATAGAAATGAATGGGACCATCACTGTTTTCACAGGAGAAAGCTGAGAGCCTGAGAGCAAAGCCTGTTGGTGATGGTTACATGGGCCTGGGGAAGATCCTGCCTCAGTTATCCAAGCTGGGCATGGTGGTACACACCATTTATCACAACACTTCAGAGGCTGAGGCAGGAGGCTCTCTGGCCTGGACTACACAGAGACCTCATCTCACAAATGAGCCAACAGCCTAACACCCCAGCCTCCCATCCTCATTCTCCCCACCGCCCCCACACACACCCCGCTTCTAAAATTCCATCACATTTACAAGTGTTATTTTTATCTGATGGTACAAGTATGTGTTAAGATATAGACAACTTAGAAAAGTAGAAAAGCAAAAATAAGCAAAAGGCAAAAGCCCTCATGTAACTACTCCAACACACATACAAGCTCAATTACTGAAGTGGGTTCTTCCCATGAGCAGTTGCTGCTGGGAAAACATGTTTTTAAATACTTCAATAATATCATTAGCAGTATTAAAATAATATTCTGGTAATAAAGAATAATTACCTTAGAACACAGTGTTTTATTGTTAGTGTATTTTATCTAATATGTATCTTTAAAAAATGTTTTTTTTAATAATTTAGTGATCCAGGAGGGATGCCGTTTTTTATCAGGAACTCTCGGGGAAGGGAAGTCTTTTCTTTAAATGGAGAAGACATTCACTAATCTGAAACTTTTTTTTTCACCATGCACACCAGTCGGCAACCTCATAATTACATGCCCAAAGATTGTTCAAATAAAAAGGGAACAAAGCTCCCAACAAAGTTCAATGCCGAAGTCAAGACTGCCCGGAGGTATGAGAAGTTTTATGTCTCTGTTTACCCCAGGAGTAAATTAAATGGATGCGCGTTTAATACATGAATCATGGTTATATTTAGTCTACATGCTACAGACAGGGAGAAAACAGNAGAAATCTTTCTGATAAAATGTAGCAATGAAAACTGAAGGTACACCCACAGGTTTGGATACATGCCCCGGAATGTAGTCATGACAAGTTCAGTATNAAATAACTGTGGAGAGGAAAGACAGGCTGGGGTTTAGAGCATTCTGGGTATCTCTCAGTTATGAAGCCTAGCTGGTATGCTTGCAGCCCCTACGTGAGTACTCTAAAAAGAATAACAGCTGGATTGCAGATGTCTGGAGTCTTTCAGTATCTCTCAACCTGACTATAATGCAGCCTCAAACCTGGAGCCCCTGAGGGGGAAGCCCCTACATTAGTCACTGCGCTTGTTACTGTGAGAAAATAACTGCCAGCAGTACTTGATGAAGGGAGGGTTTATTTTGCCTTATAGTTGGAGGGACAGTCCATCACAACAGGGAAGGCATGGCAGCAGGAGGAAGAGATGACTGGTCGTCCGGCAGCCACAGCCAGGAAGTACAGTGAAATGAATGCTAATGTGGCACTCACTGTCTCCTGGCCTCCAGACCCTGGACCAGGACCTCCCATATTTAGGGAGGGTCTTCTTACTCAAGTAACACACTGGGTTTGTTTCCTCCTGTGTGCTTCCAATCATTGCCAACTGAATGATCAAGATTAACCACCCTGACTCCCAAGATTAACCATCCCGGCTCCCAAGGAACCCCTCTCCATTTCTCTTACAGAGCTGGGTGGGAGCTCCTGACGATGCTCAGAGAAAGTGCAGAAATCCTCAGGGCTTCCTTCTCTCAGTTACCTTGTGCTCCAGCTTCCAAGCAGTCTGATGGGGATGGAGGCCACCATGGGAGCCTCTGGTAAGAAATACTGAGAGGATGAGACAAGCCCACACTGTTTATTTCTCTCTAGACTTTTGCTGCTTTGTTCTGAATGCAAGCAGTTACAGAAGTGTACAGCACAGCTCCATAACTAACTGCTTTCACTTGATGGCAAGAGAACCAAAATGAGGAATAGTAGGAACTTGGAAAGTATTGGAGAGGGCAAGGAGATGGTTTTTCCACCTGAGTTCACCACAGAGCTATGTACAACTAGATCTGTGTACAACTAGAGTCTAGCCCACAAACATTCTACCACCTAGATCTCACACTGACCACCAGGTCACCCATATGCAGGGCAAGTTGAGTAATGCAGCAAAGATTTACAATACTGGCTGCTGCTAGAACCACAGCCTGCAGTTTCTGGGTTGAAACTTTTGGACATAACAAAACTAAGTCAGTTGCTAAGGCTGGAGAGATGGCTCAGCAGTTAATATCACTTGTTGCTCTTGCAAAGGACCTGGATTCAGTTCCCAGCATCCACAGATAGCTCATAATCTTCTGTAACTCCAGATCCCTGGTCCTGGGGATTTGATGCCTTCTTCTGACTTCCACAGGAACTGTATGACAACTTCAGAATCTTGGAGGCATACAAAGAAGAATTCTGTTTGTGGATATTCAGATCCAGGTAGTTCACTATCAGGCAGTGTCTGCTACCTGGCAGAAGGTGAAGTAGTTGCCTACAGCATGCCTCTTAGGGACCATGATATTTCTGGCTACATCCCAATGGGCTAAGGAAATTATAAGAGCTTGGTTGAGTAAATAAACTCGACTTTTTCTAGTCCTTGTACTTTGAATTCACAGACAGTTCCTTTGGGCCTATGCTGTGACTGAGACAAGTTCCTCAAAGCCTGCTCTTCACCTTTGATATCCCCAAGATTTCAGTCCCTTAGATAGCTGCTGGCCCGCTTGCCTCTGAGATCTGCAACTTGGAAGTATCCTCACCCTTCTCCTACCCAACGGTCTACTTGTTTCCCAACTGTACATACACGAACCTTACCAGAGGTTCTTTGTACCAGTAGGCAGTTTAGACCAGTCACTCGGCTCTCTTCCAATACAGTGAAGAAAAACTAACATCTTTGGGGATCCTATTCTTTGACAGACACTAAATGTGGTGATATTTTCTCTGTGTCCCCCAATAAAGNTTATCTGAGGATCAGAGGAAAAAGCCAGCCACTATATTAAACATAGATGTCAGGCAATGGTAGCACATGACTTTAATCCTATCACTTGAGAGGCAGGGATCTGTCTGGATCTCTGTGAGTTCAAGGCCACACTGGGAACAGAGCCAGGCATGGTGGCACACACTTTAAATTCCAACACTAGTTAACCATAAGGGTCTGGAGGTCTGTACAGATAGACAGGAAATGACAGAGCTAGGCAGAAGGAGGAAGTGATGTAGCTGGGTGGAGAGGAAATGAGCTGGCAGACCAGAAAGGCATGTAGGTGTGGGTATATAGGAAACAGGTCTCTTTAGCAGAGGATCTCCAAGCGAGTAAGAACATGGCTGGCTTTTTTCTGCTTTTCTGATCTCTCAGCTTTTCACCCCAATATCTGGCTCTGGGTTTTTTATTTAATGAGACCTTTTAAGATTCGTGTTACAACTAAATCCTTTATCATCTCACTGATCCTCATAGCTCTGAGAAACCCGGTGCACTCTCCCACTTTAGAGACGAGAAGCCTGAGAAGCAGAAAGGGAAGGGGGACTCACCCGGAATCACAGAATTGATAAGTGACTTTCAGAGTTCATAGCAAAAAATACAACTGTTTTCTTTCCTCATCTTTTTTCTTTTCTTCTTGTTTTTCTGACTTTTTGTTTGTTTGTTTATTATTGTTGTTTTTCCTTTTTGAAAGAGGGTTTCATAGCCATGGCTGTCCTGGAACTCACTTTGTGGATCAGGNCAGCCTTAAACTCAGAGATACGACTGCCTCTGCCTCCCAAAGTGCAGGGATTAAAGGTGTGTGCCACCATGCTCAGCTACAACTGGTTTCTAAACTGAGACTTCCCTTTCTCTCTATCTGTTCCTTCCCCAAACAGCTGACTCCTTTTCCCCCCATGTTGGTCACAGGCTGTATCCTTTACTTCGTCCTGGCTTCTATCTGTTGTCTTTAGGAAACCTGAGCAGGGTTAGTGTTAAATAGCTCTCATATGTGAAATAGGCCCCTCAACCATTTGTCCCAGGTTTGATCCTAGCTGTTAGTTCATAGTCTTAGGGGAAATGCCCAATGAGAAGTCAAACAGATTTCTGATGAAAGGTCCAAACAGACTTGGTATAGGAGGCAGCAGGCACATGTTGGCTGGGGAGAGGAGAATGGGAAGTTCCACACTAGTGGAACAGCACATGCAAAGGCACCAAGGACTAGCTTGGGAACAGCAAGCTGTCTGCTTCAAGTACAACATGAAGTCAAATGCTGGGTCAGAGGACAAGAGAGAAGAGGCACAGGAGAAGCCAGGAGGAAGATCTGATGCAAGGCTGTCCATGAGAAGAAGAGTGAGTGCTATTCCCCATGATGGAAATCACAGTGAAGTAAGTAGCAATTACTGCCAAGAGCAGTCAAGGCTGAAGAGAAGCAAGGATTGCATTCCACTGTGTTATGTTAACAAAATTACGAGCCCAAATATAAACTAATTCTCCATGCAGACATTCCAAAACTGCTCTTAGAGAAACAGAAGACTCAAGAACATGTGTGAATGAGGTCAAGCACAGACCAAGACAGATAGACAAGAGGAGTTAGCAAGATGACATAACTAGAGAGCCTACCAAAAAAGCACAGTCCGTACCTCCCTTCAGGAAAATGTGAGGCAGATGGTGTTCTGTGCCACCAGAGAGGTGATTCACCCAGGATCAGATGAAGTTCAGCTCACACTTGAATGGAGAAGGCTTCAAGAAATACATAACGAATGGAGTTCTCTCTAATTTCTTCAGAATCCTAGAAATAATAAAANTGTGTCCTCTAAGTCTAAAATGAAGGATGAGTGCACCTCAGTGACCACTCCCACTGTCATCCCTGCTGTGAGTTATTATTCTGACATTGCTGAGCCAGTATCCATAAAATCAATAAGCTCTATGGGTTTTGATTTCCCATGCCCAGAGAAAAGAAAGGAGATGATGTTGTTCATGGTCCTTTAAGTTGCTCAGTTGGCTCACGTAGGTTCTTGGAGCATGATCCATCTGTTTCTGCTTGGTCTCACAGGCGCAGTACAGAATTAAAAAACTTTGCTGTCATTTAATTTTTGACTAGTGACATAATTTTCGTGCAAAAGGCTGCTTGAGTTAGTTATGGGTTTCAATACAAGCTTGTAATATGAGAAGCTCCTTCCTAATGTCAACAGGTTCATCATCACACTTGGATATCACTGTCTTAAACAGCAATACTGATGGTGAATGTCCCCACTCTCTGCACTCACTTAACCCTCCCCTGCCTAAGTCTTTTAGAGTCTTAGTGTTTACTGAATACATTCTGAATTCCTGAGCTCAGCCTACGAGGATGTGACGTCTACCATCTTTTCAAAAGTCCTTACTGCATCAATCTGTTCTGGCTACCATAAAAAACAAACAAAAACCAAACAAACAAACAAAAACCTCATAGCTGGTGACTTACAAGCAACAGTATCGCCACAGTTCTTCAGACTGGGAACTCAAAGATGGAGGTGGCAGTGGGTCTGAGGTCGAGAGAGACCTGCTTTCTGGCTCACACTCAGTGCTTTCTTCCTGTGTCCACACTTGGTAGAAGGGTCAAGAGCCACTCATGGGCTTATTTTATTTTAAGTTATTTTGTAATTACATTTTTATTTTTTGTGTGTGCGCGCACATGTCACTGTGTGCATGTGGAGAACAGAGGAAAGGACAACTCTGGTGAGTCAGTTCTTCCCTTCTACCATGTGGGTCCCAAGGATTGAACTCAGGTTGTCAGGCTTAGATGCAAGTGCCTTTACCCACTTAGCCAGTGGTGTGGTTCTCAGCCTTCCTAAGGTCGCTGTGTGCGACCCTTTAATACAGTTCCTCACATTGCACTGACCCCCCAAACATAAAATTATTTTCATTGCTACTTCATAGTTATAATTTTGTTACTGTTATGAATCGTAATGAAAACATCTGATATTTCCGGTGGTCTTAGGTGACCCCTGTGAAAGAGTCAACCCTGAAGGGGTTGTAACCCGCATATTGAGAACCCTTGCCCTAAGCCTTGTAGCCAGCCTTTGGGCCTCTTTTCCTAAGGACTCAGATCCCATTCAAAAGTCCCACTTCCTGATACCAACAGCTTGAGGGGTAGATTACTGTAGAGGAACTGGGGCAGCACTTGGACACTCGTACAGTAACTTTTCCCTGATGCCATCTTTCCCTTCTCTTAAAGGTTAATGTTACCTGTCAATTTGGCAGTACTTGTGGGGGATTATCTTGAGTTCCTTAGTTGAGGAAGAAGACCTGCCCACTGTGAGCAGCACCATTTCCTGGCTGAGATTCTGGACCATGTGAGGAGAAAAGGAGAGCTGGGCGGTAGCTTGCCTTCTCTGCTCTCTGCTCCCTGGCTGCAGATGTGATGGACCGGCTGCCTCAGTCTGCTTCCTGGCTGCAGATGTGATGGACCAGCTGCCTCAGTCTGCTTCCTGGCTGCAGATGTGATGGACCAGCTGCCTCAGTCT
>LZPO01017404.1:196435-210529 GCA_001675575.1 Neotoma lepida
GGGGGATGCAAGTAATTAAGCTGAATTGAAGGAGGGAGGAGGAAGAGGAAGGGAGGAAGAGGAAGGGAGGAAGGGGAAAAGGAAAGAGGAAGACAGGAGAGAGGAAGAGAAGTAGGAAGAGAGGAGGAGCTGGAGGAGAAGGAGAGGAGGGAAGGAAGAAAGGGAGAAAGATGGGGAGGCGGGAGAGGGTAGAGTGAGCTGTTTTACAAATTTAANACACAGGCTCCAGATGCATGGAAAAAACTNCTGCAGGGCTCTTGGGCTACTTTCCCTAGTTAGGACAGAATCTGAGGTGAAGGCCCAAGACTGAACATGGTAGTAAGGGAAAGCCACAGGGGTGTGTGTGTGTGTGTGTGTGTGTGTGTGCGCACATGCACACGTATACACGTGCCCCAAGTTAAAACCAGGAAAAATCACAACAGGGTCTTAAAATGTCCACAATACTGACACCTCTAGAGTTACTTCTGCATTGGCTTGCTTGTCCTTTGCTGGCAGAGTCCCTTCCTTAGTTGGAAGTGATTGTTCAGTTATCCCATGGCACTTTCCCGTGGGATTCTAAATTTAAAATGTGAATACAAACTCCAAGGCGTGCCAGAGAGGGTTGCTAGGATTTGAGTCCCCTTCAGAAGCAGAGGCAGGTAATTATACCAGGAAAACAGCTCTCCTCCTTCTTCAGCGATGCATCAAATCCTGTTTCTTTTCCTTTTTCAGGAAACGGTAAACACAGGGAAAGAGAGAGGAGTTCCAGACCCAGGGTACCAGAATACTACAGACATTTCAAGTCTGGTTTGTAAGCCTGTCATTTCATGAGCCTAAAAAAGCAAGGCGATGCTCACACGGAAGACAATACCAGTTGTGGGAAGGCTGCCCTCATACATCCTTTGGGTGCTGGTGTCTAGGTGCTATGATTTTAAACTCAAGCCATAATTAGAAATGAAAGAGAAAAACCAGCAGACTTTCAGGGAGAGGTTGTGGTTACCTGGAGACCTTTGACTTTGCAAGACAAAATGAGGGCTAGTGACAATCATGTGTCACCCTGGGTTTGATCCCCAACACTGTCATAAACAAGTGAAATGCTGGATATATATATATATATATCTGTCTGTGTGTCTGTGGTAGAGATTGAACCCAGGGCCTTGTAGACCTTGTACATACTAAACAAGCACCACTGAGCTACATGCCTACCCTTGAAAACTACTATTGGAAGGAGGATATAGTCTCAGACTTGATGCTTTAAGGCTTAAGTTAAAGATCTTTAAAAATGGAAAGTCTAAGTACTTGAAATATGCATTAACTTTCCTAAAACATTTGTATGTTGACTTTGTATTGAACTGATCCATCTGAAAGATGTTTCTGGTACATTAGATCAATACTGNATTATGGCTCCNCTGGTCAGTTTTGGATTTAATTTTTTAAAACATTTATTTAACTTCATTTTATGTGCATTGGTGTCAGAGTGTCAGATCCCCTGGAACTGGAGTTACAGACAGTTGTAAGTTGCTACNTGGGTGCTGGGAATTGAACCTGGGTCCTCTGGAAGAGCAGCCAGTGCATTTAACTGCAGAGCCATCTCTCCTGCTCTGATTTGCTAATATGTTAGATATTTGAATACCCCAAGGGTAAGACATTCTTTGAACCAAATACACATGAGTAAACTAATTACAGGTGACTTCTGGCATTCATTTCTCAGTGTAGTGAATGCTCTGGTCCTGGAGCCACACTGCCTGACTCTCCCTTGAATAAATTTATTTTTGCTTTTTATTTTTAAATCTTTAAAAAGTTTAAATGTTAATAGGTGACTGTTTTTCCTCCCTACTTTTTAAACATTAAAAACACTCATTTCTTTGTGTGTATGTGGATGGGGAGGGGTGCCCGTGAGTGTAGACTAGAGGACAAGTGTGGGAAGTGGTTCTATGTGGGTTCTGGGGATTGAACTCTGGGTTGTTCAGTTTAACAGCTTACTAAACCCACTGGGCTTTCTCCTCCACCCTTAAGTAAATTAGTCTTTGTACCTCATTTTTCCCCCTTGGGAAGTAGTAATAATCCCTCTTACCAAATTAAACATGTTTGTGAACCTTGTAAAAAACATAGCACAAAGCCTGGCCTACAGTAAGGATCTGGTATGTTTTGGCTANTCACTTAGTATTGAGGAGAGTGAGGTAGTGGGCAGAGAGGGAGAAATGAATCCAGGAATATGAAGGAGGGAACACTTGAACTCTTGGAGAGTTGACTAGGTCATTGGAGAAGAGAGCCAGACCAAGCAAAGGGTGTAAGGCAGAACAGACCTACGAATCAGAACAGCACACCTGGGTAAGCCATCCCTTGCAGCTGGACTAAGAGCTNTGTGAGAATGTAGTAGAAACGACAGGATGTTTCCACCAGACATATGAGACAGTACAGCAGGGGGCAGAAACGACATGTGGGAGGTATGGCTTTTGACACAGTATGTGGGGCCTTTGAGACAAGTGGAGATGGAGAGCTTGAGACAAACCTCACAGTGTGAGAACCATGATAGCATTCCCCATGGTGGCAGCATGTCTGAATCCGCCATGAACTGGTGGGAAGAGTAACAGCATAGGCTATGCTGGCCTCAGGGAACCTGGAGGAGCTAGAGAATAAAGGACCCACGAAGGAGACAGAATAGAGAGATTGGTTCTGCATTGCTGGCTATATGCAGAGCATTAACATAGGAGCTGGGCAAAGAAAGCCTGGAGCCCAGCAGTCAACCCAAGTGTCCACCTAGCATGGACAAGATCTGGGCTTCACCCCCAGTCCACANAATAAACAAGATGCTCAGGTTAAATTGGAAGATGAATTTTTAATGTGTCTCTTATATCACATATACTCAGACTCAAATTTAATCGGATATCTTATGCTCTTTTTTGCTTAATCTGATAATCTTTCATAGAAGAGCCTATCTTCAGTATATTTAATGAGGAAATGAACAAATAATCACACTATAAGGCATATATGGTATGTTAAGTGCAGCTGAATAATCAGGGCAGGAAAAGACANCCCCTAACAACAGAAGTGTACATGGAAGAGATGATAACATTCTTGGAAAATGACTGAAGTCTGCTGAGAGGTCAGGTAGTTTAGTCTGATTCTGGAGTCAGAGTCCTGAGTGAATCTGCTGGTCTTCACTCACTGGCTGTGTAGCCCTGTCCAGTTCAAACTCTCTTCATTACAAAATCAAGGATACTAATGTCTACTTTACAGGACCNTTGGAGAGAAGTATGTACAAGGCACCTTAACATGGGAGGCTCTCCCTACATGCTAATCCCTACTGTGAATTAAAAGGTCACAGGGCAAACAGGCTGCTTGTCACAAATACTTGTTAGTGGCATACAATAATAGCAATGTTGACGTAAGTAATTTTATTTCCATGATCATCTATTTACACTGTACAGACACTAATGAAGAGCACCCACAAGTTCACAGTACATTACAATATATTTACTTTAAAAATATATTCCTTTATAAAAGGTTCAAAGAACATTGGCATGTCCATGTGACAAAACTTTCAAAGCCTGTCACCAATTCTGTGATAGCCAGAATGCTTCCAAGTACTGTCAGTTCACAATCACAGGTCACCATTCGAGTTGCAAATACATATGGATTTAAATAAAAAACTCATTTCTAACAGTGGAAAGTCTTGAGGCGATACTTGTTAGTTCATTAACATAAATACTTTCATGGAGGTGTCTGTCATAAGAACCACGACAGCAAACACTCCACCCAACGACCCCTCAAGAGCTCAGCAGCCCAGGGGTTCTCCACGGCTGCTCTACTTCTTCCTCTTGGAGGCTTCTGGCTCTACTCTCCGAATTTTAGATGTGCGTTCATCTTTGTCGTCATCTTCAAGCGGGAAAGAAGAGAGTGTCATTAGTGAGTCTTTAAAAAAATCAACACAGAAAACTCATTTATTAGCTCTGTATCAAAACACTTACTCATCAGCTGTTTGAAAGCTTACCAATAAAAACTAAACGCTAAATTTTAAAACCCTGATATTAAACTACACATGAAAACAAGCATTTTTTTTTTAATTACAACAACACAACATTTGCAAATTAACTTTTTAGGGACAGGTTAATGTGGCTTAATTTATCATACTTCACAAAAACCAGCTTTTTCTGAAACAGTTGGTCGGTCCCCAAACTTTCCAGTGCACATACTGCATGCATTTAGTTGCACACCACACTGCATGGAAACAGAGCACAGTTTNCCTCTACAAAGCCATGCTAAGCGGCCACCGTCTGGACTTTTGCTCTCAGATTTCCTCTTCCAGTCTTATTATCAACCCACCGTACGTTCTGAGGTTAAAGCCCAAGTGAAGGTCAGAGAATCTCACAGGTGTCGTTCTAATTCTGGACCATTCCTTCCTAGGCAGTCAGAACATCTTAATGGCAACAGAGTAAGCAGACTCCACCTTCACATTAAGGAAAATTAGGATGGAGGAAGACTACAGAACCATACAACAAATAGTACCCCTCCTCGACTGCTATTGTCTGTGGCCATAGAAAATTTCCATGAATAAAAATGTCAAGCCTGAAAAAGTGCACCTTTTCATTCTATTTTTTAAAAAATTCAATTATGTGGTTCAATATACACAGGCTAGCACATACTAGTTGCTAATTCATATCTCCCTAAGCAAATGTGTGATACAAAGAATTCCAGCCAGGTGTGGTGGAGTTACGCCTGCAGTCCTAGCACTCAGGAGGCTGAGGCAGAAGGACTGTTATGAGTTTGAGGCCAGCCAGCTATACACAGCAACACCCTACCTCATCGGTGGCCCTACCCCAGAAGAATTCCGTATAGATACGTATCCATATAGATATACAGCTTCTGACTGCCTTACTTCCGTGGTACCAGGGACCAAACTCATAGTTTTACGCCTTCTAGACAACCACTCTATACTGAACATCCTTAGCCTTGACTTGACTCTTTCTCTCCTCTCCTCTCCCTTTCTTCCTGTGTAGCCTGATTTCACAATTCTCCTACCTCAAGCCTTCCAGGTACTAAGATTACAGCACAAGACTCCATGTCTGGCTGAATTTTATTCTCTTGATCAACAGGATACCTAAAGTCCAAAAGGTATAATATGGTGACTTTCAAAATATTTTGATGTTAAGACCTTGCATTAGAAAATTAGGGAAACTGCCAAGATCGAATTACAAATCATGCGGTGAAAATCTGTAACCCAGGCTGGGTCCAAATGCCTGACTCTCCTGCTTCCTGAGTGTGGGGTATTGGTATAAAGCCACCACACCCACTTCAGGCAAACAAACAAACTTTGTTTTTTAGCTGGAGTTTAATTATCATTTACCTTGGAATTATTTTCAGAAATAGTAATATAAAAGTTGAAAGCATTTTTTGAAGGCTACTATCAAATCACACTATTAACACACATTAAAAAGGGACATTTCTGCTTTTATTCTGCCACTTACGACAGTAAATCTACTGATAAACCCTGAAACCACGAACTACTGCAATTGGAAAAATGATTGGAGTGATTGGAGCAGGAGAGTTCCTGTCCCCTAGCGTCAAAATAAGGTACTGCCCTAAAAATCAGCACAGGAATAGCTTTGTTTTTTAAAAACCCTAACATAGTACAGACACACTGATATGAATACAATTTTCCTATTACACAACTTGAATCACCCAAGGTAAACAACATTAACTTAACCTGTGTACTTTTAAAATTAAAACAAAAGTTAAATAAAAATNATTTGCTCCATTAGTTGGCTTTTGCAGTTAATAAAGCTATGAACATCTAAGTTTTACTTCTCTGTATTTCATGGTCCCTAACAAGCAGTCCTGAAAAAGTAGAGGCGAGGCTGGATCTAACCTTTCTCAGCTCCTCTAAATTCTGGAAGTAAGTGGCAAAAAAGGACAAAGGAAGACTGTAGGACGGCCAAATAGAAGCAAGATAGCTTAATGATTCATTTACAATACAATTAAGTGGGTAGACTTTCCAATACATGCTTCATGAATTACAAACTATAGGTGGACAATGTTGTCAGGGGCTGGGGAGATGGTTCTGGACATGATTTTGGATCCCTGTGGTCTATAACCTCATGCTCCCATGGCAATATGGGAGGNAGAGAGAGAATGCCCAGCTCTAAGGCCAGCTAGACATAGCATGCATACATACATACACAGAAAGGCTCAGACAAGGCAGAAGACAAGGACTGACACCCAGGGTTGTCCTCTGGCCTCCATATTCATACACATACAAAAAAGAAAATGACAGGCAAATTAGTATGACAGTCTGCAATGGCAAAAATCACTTCCAAAAAGGAAACTAGTGGCTGGGGATGTGACTGAGTTGTGTAGAGTGCTCACCTAGCACACATGAAGCTCAATATCTAAGTATGCAGGGTGGCACACACTTGTAATCCTATTTTGGGATCCAGAGGCACGAGGATCAGAAGTTCATGGTCATCTGGCTACACAGCGAGTTTCAGACCCAATCTCTAAACAGGTAGAGGCATTTATTACAGGAGTTAGATTCAGTAACCAACGCTTAAATCCAAATTAACAACAAGATTTGCCAGCCATGGTGGCACACATCTTTAATCCCAGCACCGGGCACGATCCTGGGTCCCCACCCTGTGAGGAGAGCACTTATGATGGCTACTTCCTCAGTCTCAGAGCCACCTGAGTCATGTGTCAGCTTTTAACCCAGAAGAACGCTGGTCTTCTCGTCTTTTCAATTGCTGACATCCACTTTCTGATCAAAAGAACAGAATCAGCTATGGTAATGTGGGCGTTATTTGNCATTTATTTGAATTTCTGGTAATTGAACCCAGACGTTAGAAAAAAGATGATCTTTGCTTACTTGCAAGTAATTTCTGGCCTTTATGATAAAGGGACAGAGGTGTAAGAGCACTAGACTATGGCAACCTGGATTATCAACTCTGGTCCCTTGAGAAGAATGATTACTTCTTAAGCTGTGAAAACACAATGGGACCAAACCTCAGCTTAATAAGGCACAAACTCCATTTCAAGGCTGAATCTGAAGNCCTGCTTTGTCAGTTCCCAATGGTGTGAGCTTAGGCAAGTTCTTTCACGTCAGACTGTTTTCTCATCTACAAAACAGTGATAATGCCCTACGGTCACTGTTGGGTCAGGCTGTTAATATTAAATTAGGAAACTTGTAGGAAGTATTTACTGTGACCTTGGACAAGTTATAAGCTCTCATTCTACATTTCCCTATTCTGGTTTTGTAAGACTGTATAAGGATTCCTTATTCAAAAATACTTTTTAATCAAAGTGCCACANGATAAGAGGTATTAAAATTCACACTTCGTTTAAGAGCTTCAAAAAAACTTTGACACTGTATCTGCCTATAGTCCCCATGCTAGGAGGTGAAGGCAGGAGGGNGTTCAAGGTCATCCTCAGGTACAGCAGAACCCCCTTCTGTTAACTGTCTCTCTGCAACGTTGGTCTTTGTAGTGGAAGATCAGAAATCCGTTTAACATAAAATGATAGTCCAAAATGCTGANCTCAACTCTTCAGTCATCCATTCACAATGTGTTACCAACTATGGAACCACATAGAGAGGAGCAGATCGGGTATTTCATAAAGCAGAGAGCATATGAAAAAATAACCACACACAATTACTATGAATCAGCAGCACTGGCACATCCCAGGTAAAGGAGAATAATCACCATCAAGAGTGTACTAGAAATTGTTTGCATGTTGGATTTTGTAAGATGAATGGCTTTATCAGCCAAGAGTTAAAAACAGTCAGTCTAGACTAAGGTGTAAAGTACATTAAGAGCCAAGAACCCATACAAAAGTGTGGTCCACTCAGGTCTGAATTTCAACATCTTAAGATGCTGGAATGGAGCCCTTCAAAATGATGGTGGTGAGGGGGGCTGGGTGGGTCACAAAGAAAGCGCCAGCTCTCTTCTGCTTGTGGAGGTTTTNGGGCAAGCCAGTTACACAATCAGATATGAATTTTAGAGGCTTGAGACACAGAGAAGTGGGAGTAAGAGTTTGCAGGCAGAGATTACTGTGGTAGTCCAAGTAAGAGATAAATTGATGAGATTACCAACAAAGGCAAGAAAATCAAACCACTACTACGTCCCTGTTCCATGCACAGCTGATTTCACTTTGCTGCCCTCATTTTAGCTCTAACGCACAACTGTCTTAGTAGAAAATGAAGCCTTCAGCATGTCACAGCTGCAGTTTACCGGCACCTGTGAATTAACAGCCGCCACTCTAAGAAGCCCGTACCCTGGAGACTTCCCAGACTACTTTCAGGCAGAATGTGGTCCTTCTTAGAAATAGAGCAGAAGCTGAGAGTGGTGGCCCATGCTTTTAATCTTACTACTGAGAGGCAAAGATAGGCTGGCCTCAAAGAACATCAGGTTACACAGACCTTGTCTCACACAAAATAAAACAAAAAAACCCGACGGAAATGACTTCTTGCTAGTATCCAAAGTGAAGTGTTCCAATTCTCNAGGGTCTAAATTTTGCTCACTGAGCATCTACTCCTTAAAGAGGAGCATCAAAGACTGAAATCTTAACCGCACTCTTACCTGATTCCACTGTCTCCTCCCCTTCCGGCAGAAGCCGGGCTTTCTTAGCGTTCTGTGGGGCGTCATCACCATTGTCCTCATAGATGTTGGACCATTTTATTGCCATGTCCAGCTCCGGCGGCGGCGGTTTCTTCTCAGTAGTGTAGGTCTCTGGGGGCGGTACATAGCTGGACTTCCAGATTTTGAATTCCTTTGGAGGCTGTTAAGTAAGCACATTAAGAAGCCCTGTGACGAACCGAGGTTCCTGCCATGGATACGAGCGCATGCACCTCCCTGCCGATCGCTCATCTTTCTGGNTGGCTTTTTAAAAAATCCTTTAGGCTTAAACGACACACTTTTTTTTTTCTTTTCTTCTACCAACATCACAATACTGTTCAGTGAAAAGTCAAAGGGTTCCCTATATAAATAAAGCTAATAACTTTTAGTTACCAAAGAAGGATCCAGTCTCAGATACTACGGCCAGGCTGACCCCTTCAGGAGGCTGCAGCAGAGACACTGTCTTGGCGGCAGCAGCGCAGGCACTTCGGCGTCAAAGGGAAGGGGTCTCGGGGAGAAGCTGCAGCGGGGGGGCGGGGAGTCACCACCGTTAGTCGTCGCCCGGCTGGGGGCCCCGAGCGCGGAGGGGCGGGCCCGGGCTGACACCCCCCGGGTTCCCGGGGCCGTGGGGACGCGCGGCATCCCGCGGGTTGGGTGCGTGTGGGGGGCGGGCGCCGGGCCCCGGGGCGGCCGCGGGGCCGGGGACCTCACCTCCTCGGGCGCCTTCACCACGTGCCGCTCCCAGTCGATCTGCTTGTTGAGCGGGTTGTAGAGGAAGGCCGGCCGGGTCACGCTGCGGAACAGTTCGTCGGGGCCCGGCAGCCGCTTCTCCGCCTGCTTCCCGCGGCCGCCCGGCGTCGGAGCCGGGGCCGCCGCCTTGCCACCCCCGTCTTCCGGCTCGCTGTTCTCCTCGCCCGACGAGTCGGAGCTGCTGCTGCCGTAAGCCGCGAAATAGCTCAGGGGGTCCTTCTCCTCTGCTGCCATGACGGCTGCGGGCGACCACCCTCTCGGCCGGAAGCCGGAAGCCGCGGCTGGCCCCGCCCCCGGTCCCCAAACTGGCAGGTGATGCGTTTGCGTCCCCTAGCGGCGGTGCTGCGCTCCTATCCTGGGCGGACGGAAGGAGGCTGGAGGCGGGGATCCCACAATCCCCAAGGAAGATTACTTTTGCTGTTCCCCAGAGAATCCTAGGATGTGCACCAGTGGCCACAGCCAAACTCTCCGCTGGTAATTATGGCACAGAAAAGCCAGGCTTGGCGATGCATGCCNATAATCCTAGGTTGAGGCGGGTGGGCTGTTGCAAATTTGAGGGTCAGAGAGGTGCACGCAAGGGGCTCCTTGCCAGTTTAGTACTATGTAGGAGACAGTCTCAAAGCAAAACAGCAGTAAGAACAAACAAGCATGGAGGAGTGGGATCGCACACCCCAGCACTTGGGAGGATATGGCAGGAAGATTGCCATAAACTAGAGGCCAGTGTGGTAATTTTACCCCCTCCCCCAGTGAAGTTGGTATCATTTTAACTATTTAGATTCCGGTTAAGGCTCCCTGGTCAAGGGTGATACATTCATTAACAACTTGCCATTCATTCTGTCTGATTCTTACCTTCTGAATTCTATGGGACAGTGCAGTGAGTGTGATGATGGAAGGGGCTAGACTGCCTTATTCATGTTTTAAATTCCTAGTACTTATTTTGGTGGCTGTCCATGGACTACATCAATGAATATTTTTGGATTATCATTTATGAGAAAATAGGTCTGTTTCCAAAATAAGTTCCATCGAAGTACCTAGACTGACAAGAGATAAAAATGTTCCCAAAGCACAAAGTACAAATCATCCTCAGTTCTGGTGTGATCGTGCATATTTAGAATCTCAGCCCTGGGGAGATGACAGTGAATGCATGAGGATCAGACATCCAAGGCGACCCTTGTTTATATGAGTCCGAGGCCACCACAGGTTACTGTGGAATTCTGTCTCAAAACCAAACCAACCAGGAACGAGAGCTAAATGGACAAGTAAAACAACAGAATTTCCAGAAAACTTGGAAGTAGCATCAAGATGCTGGGATGGCAAAGTCTCTTGGACAGGAGATAAAAATCTCTAGCATTACAAATAAGGACTCAGAGTTGATTAGCAGAGGCTGGGGAAATGGCTCAGTCAGTCAAGTGCCTGCTGCACACATATGATCACCGAGTTTGGGTTCCCAACACCCACATAGAAGCTGGATGTAGTGGTATACATTTGTAACCCTAGGGCATGGGGGAGCAGAGCCAGCAGGATCCCAGGATCTGCCAGGCTAGCCAAATGGTGAGCTCCAGGCTGAGCCAATCGCCGTCTCAAAAAAATAAGATGGAGAGCAATTGAAGACACCAGACATCGACCTCTGGCCTCCATACACAGGCACACACACAAACATGTACTCACACATATACCACACACACAGTTATTTAACAAGTGAAAAAGTAAACAAAAATTAAAAAGCAAGATTAAAAAAAACAACACAAAGAGCCAACCTAACTTAATAACTGCCACTACCCTGGCCTGTTTGAGCCTTTAAGTACTATGGTGAGGATGAGTCTCTTCATTGAGGAACACACCTCGAAAAGCCTGAGGAGTTGAAACCAGCCTGAGATCGCTCTGTTCTGTATGCCCCAACAATAGACATTCTAGAAAAGGTCAACACTTGCTAGCGTTGGGATGGACGGGAGGCTGAACAGGTGTACCAGGAAAGATTGTTTAAAGCAGTGAGAATTAACTATTTGGTTATGACATTTTTTGGGTGGATTTGTAACACACATTTCTAAAAACTTGCAACTTATACAATGGAGGACCCATTGGTTAATAACAATGTATCAATATTGGTTCACCAACTGTAACAAGTTATCACATCAATAAAAGTATAGGAAACAGAGAAAGAAGTATTTAATAAATTATTTTGCTCATATTTTCTGTTAAACTTACAACTGTACAAAAAGCGTACTTTTTAAAAAAGCAATAAAAAAGTGAATGTGGAGGTATGATTTTTATACTCTGTTAATCTGGTATTCCTGAAAAGTTAACTTTTTACTATTGTATCCATTAACTTAGTAACAAATTATATCCTACTGAGTCACTGCCATCTTTTCAAATTTATATTCCCCTCTTCCTTCTCCCCCCGACACCCCGCCCTCTCGCCACTTCTGGAGACAGTCTTGACAATGGACCCTGGCTGACCTTGAACTCACTGTGTAACCTCAAACTCATGATGCTCCTGCTTCCAGTTCCCAAGAATTGTAGCATGTACACACATTTGGCTTTGAAATACTGTTTTCTATTTTAAAAACCAGTATATATAAAAATAGTCAGACATTTGAAAACCAGACATTTTGAGTTTTTGACTCTGAAACATCACAACCTTAAAAAATTTTTTTTATTGTTAATAGCAACTTTTCATTTAATTTTTAAATAATAGAAATATATAGGAGATGGATGTCAGAAAATATGTAAAATTATAATTTAAATGAAAACAATCAACATTTTTTAAATGTGTAAAGTTAGTCAAATACAATAAAAACATAGATGTAGCTAGTGGCTGCTTGAAGAAAATATTAAAAACAAAATTGTCACACGTTCCAAAATCAATTGTTCTAGTTACTTTATCCATATAGCAGTGTTCATTGAAAAAATATTGAAAGGCTCAGAGGATGTATTTTTAATCAATTACAAGTAATATTAATTAATTACAAGTCGTATCTTATTGGGGTAATATTCTTTTTTTTTTTTTTTATCTGTGTAGCCCTGGCTGTCCTGGAACTCCCTCTGTAGACCAGGCTAGCCATGAACTCAGAGATCCACCTGCCTCCGGGTCCCGAGTGCTGGGATTAAAGGTGTGCACCTTTGCCCGGCTTAGGACAATATTCTTTAGGGATAAGAATGATGACACAAAGACTGTAAAATCCAAAGACAGTCACACCAATTGGCAAGAGCAGTACAGAATGAATTTTGGCCAACTGAGGTGGCTCAGTGCCATCAGGTGTTTCTTTAGAACCCGAAGGCTTCTCAGAACCAAGGAGTGGGAAATCCTCCTTAGTGTTTGGGCAGCTTTTCCAGGGCCTGGCTTTACTGCACGTCAGAACNGCTTCCTGCTGAAATGTACTGCCAGATCACTGGGAAATGATCNGACTGAGAATTGGTAGCATAAATGTGCTAAGAAACAGTATTCTCAGCCCATGAGTTGATTTCTCAAATTGAGAAATACTCTAATAAAATTAGTCTTATAACATAAAAAGTTCAAAATACTAAACATCTAAAAATTAAAAAAAAAAGACAATATGGAAAAGTGCACACCCATGATTTACATCCAGCTACTCCTAGAGTGTGCTCCTTTACTCTAACAAATCCTATTTACAGAGAATGTGTACACTGTGATTTAAAAGACATATCAGATGTGAGTGAACTGTTATAGTGGTTTTTATAAAAAGATTCTAACATTTACAACGTTTTCCATCACTATTAAAAAAAGACTTGGCAGTGAACGTCACTGGCGTGAAAGAGCACGTGATCGTAAGGGGAGAAACATATCACTTGAGTTTCCACAAGAGCCTCCTTCCAACCGCAGATCTGGGGGCAAAGGGGGAGCCCCAGGGTCCCCAGGTCGAGGAAGGGTGGTTGAGGAGAAGCTGCTGTTTTCAGTTCTGCCAACTTCCAGGACTGGCAAATTCAGAGATGACTCGGTAGAGAAGAAGGGAGCGGTGCTGGATTCCCCTTCNGGATGNTACATGACAGTGGACGCTCTCTGTTTTTCAGAGAAGTTACTCTCATCTGAGTTGGACCTGGAAAGGTTGTTGGTAGCTCCAGCTGCAAAGGGCTCACAGCTGCTGCATTTCAGGCCTACAACAGAACATGCAGAAGGAATGAGAAAGGAACCAGAAAAGGGATGTTCCTCCCACCTTGTAACTTCTNAAGGACTGTGAGCTAGTCACAATACAACCACAATTTGTTGTTTGAGGCAGGTCTCCTGTAGCCTAGACTGGCCTAGAACCCACTATGTAGCCCAGGCTGGCTCCTGCCACCATCTCCTCTGCACTAGGATTTCAGTTGCAACTTATAAATGCTGTCATAACAATCCACTTCCACTCNCACTTGCTTTTCTAACAAGAACACTACAAATGACATATTCAAGCTAAGGACACCACCTCAGAGCAGCTAACTAAATGCCACAATGTCCACATTCAATGATTACTTGTATAGTTAATGGCTGAAGGANGGCGGTGGGGTAGGAGGCTGAGAGATGGCTCAAATGTTAAGAGCACTGGTTGGTCTTCCAGAAGACCGATTCCGTTCCCACCATCTACACGGTGGCTCACAACCATCTGTAACTCCAGTTCCAGGGGATGTGATCCTCTCTTCTGGCCTTTGCAGGCACTAGGCACATAAATGCAGGCACACAGCTCAGACATATAAAAACAAATCCTTAAAGAAACAAAGCAGCTCCTATAATTTTTCATAAGATTTGTGACTTTCACAGCTAGTTTTT
>LZPO01017404.1:214071-225445 GCA_001675575.1 Neotoma lepida
AATCAATCAGAGCAACACATATTCACAGCATACAGAACAGTATCTCCATCACTGTGTAATGTTTAAATCAGGTCCACGTGTCTCAACAAAGGGGGATGATAATCTGACACATGACTTTGGGCAAGTCACTTAACTCCCCTGTGCCTGTTTCCACATGTGATGGTTCAGAGGAATAAATTAATATATGCAAAGTGCTTAGAAATTGCATGATACATAGTAGGTGATCAGTCTTTGTTAGAGACAATGATAGTGGTGATTAATTTGACTCACATTTTAATGAGTTAATAAGGCAGTGGAAGATTTCAGTAGAGCCTGGTTAGAAAACAAAGGCAGGAAAGTTGTCTCAGTGAAGGTTTCTTATAGGTTTTTGTTTATTGAATTCCCACACACATTTATTTATCCACACAGCAAACTTTTCATGTCTAAGTTCCTAGCATGGATATAAAAAGATGAACGAGATTTTAACACTGTATACAAAGGGCTTCTGGGGAATACACAGCACACACAAGCCAGTAATTATAAGACCATGTGATACAGCTCCAAAGAGAAAGATCANTGATTAAGAACTAGGAAAGCACAGGTGAGCAACTACCCCCAGGCTGGGAAATNTACNGAGGCATAAAGATGTGCAGCAGCGGGAAGATGCGGAGCCACACAAGGTGCATCTGAGGGTGGTAAGGAATGAAGCTGGGAAGGAAAACTGGAGTTAGATCATGGAAGATTTGCATAACATGCTGAGGAATGTTTCTTGTGACCCAGAGGAAGAGTCATCAAATGTGTACAAATAAAAAGCAATAGGGGAACTTTTAGAAGGGACCNGGGAAACCACAACTGGGGTCAAAGGAAACAATTAGAACACTGTAACAATGACAGTACAGAAAGCATTTTGAACATACTGAACATACCGTGGGTGTGGAATGAAAGATTTTATTTAAAAGATGAACTTGAAAAACTTTTGCTATGGTCATTTTTATCATGTATGCTGGCAAGTCACAAATTTATGTCTGTTTTCCACTTTGACATCTCAAGGCACTTCAAATTCAACATGTTAGAACTAAGTTTATCTTCCTTATCATTTTCCTAGTCTCACCTCATTTGGATTACTACCATCCAATCAACCTCAATTCTTCTCTTTCCCTGCTGCCAATCCCCATCACTTCAGCACTACTGCTGGCGCTCAGGTCCTTATATCCTGTATGGACTGATAACAGAAAAGGNNCATTTTCTAATTCCCTCCTCTTTCTCAAATCTCTCTTTTATACATCTATTAGATTTTACAAATTTCCAGGAGAAAATAAAAATCTGAATGTTACATACATTATCCCACCACGGTGTTCTGCCTATGACTTACTGGGCATTCCTGAACCACAGCACAACAGTCAAGAAGTTGAGAGCACTGGGACTAGAAAGATGGCTCTGTGGTTAAGAGCACTTGTTCTTGCAGAGGATCTGGGTTTGCTTCCAAGCATCCACATGGAGGTTTACAATGATCCACAACTCGAGTTCCAGGGAATCTGACACAGAGGTCTTCTGACCTCTATGGACACCAGGGACAAACATGGTATATAAACATTCATGCAGTCAAAACATATTTAAAAAAATCTAAAAAATAATTAAGAAAAACATGGCTCTAATGAGATAAACTTCTGTTAAAATCCTGAATCTGCAACATACTTTGATAGGTGGTACAAATGACTTAACCACTGTACCTTCAGGATCTTCCTTGACAAAATAAGGATAAAGAACTAAACCCATCTAGGAAGACTAACTAGGACAGTATATCCAGTAGCTCACTCTCTGTTTTGTTTTGTTTTGTTTTTTTTGAGACAGAGTTTCATTGTGTAGCCCTGGCTGTCCTAGAACTTGCTCTGTAGAGCAGGCTGACTTTGAACTCACAGAGATCAGCCTGCCTCTGCCTCCTGAGTTAAGCCTCGTCTCTTATATACAGTAAAAGTTCAACNACCAGTGACTACTGGATCATGGCAAGCAAGATTCTTGATAGTATGGTTCTGGCCTACCTCTCCAGCTTAATTCAGCAGTACTCTACCCCAGGACTTTTGCTCCATCTACAATTGAGGACTGCCACTGTTTTACGCTGTTGTGTCTGATTTTCTCTTTTCATACCCCAAGCTCCTCCTCACCTTTTAAAGCTGAGGTCACTGGTCACCTCTGGAGAACCTTACCTTAACATCCAGTATGACTAGACACAGCTGTCTTGCAGCACCAGATTCCTACTTCTTTCTCTCATTTCCCAATTCATCCCCAGACATTCCTATTGTTCCCAAAGCTCTTCCTGAAGTCACCAATGACTGACAGAGCCTTTCTACCTTCATCTTATTTGGCTTCTCAGAGCAGGGACACAGCTGAAAATCCCTTCCTCCAGACACAATTTCCTTGCCGNACAAGTATGACACTGTGGAGATTTTCTTTGGATCCCTATGAAACTTCTCTCTGCACCTCTCATTCCCTTTCTGGGGTCTTGCTACATGGCCCACCTGGCCTCGAACTTGTGATCCTTCTGCCTTAGCCTCCAAATGACTAGGACCANAGNACAGCACCTGAAAACTTCTCTTTACAGGGCCTCAAACATCTCATCTGCCAGTTCCCAAATTTTTCAGTATCATGCTTGTATTTCTACTTCAGAGCTATCTCCTGACCTTCAGACCTACTCTTCCTCAATTACACTTTGCCACCAAGTCCCATTATTTCTATGCTCTTAAAATGCACCTTGAACTTCTGCCTTCACCCTGATCCAAACCATCATCATCCCTCAGTACATATTCAAGTCTTTTCACGACTTTTTCCACTTTTACTCATCTCCTAGGGCCACAGAAAAGGCAGAAAGATCTTTAAAAGTCAAACAAACAAAAATCCTATTAATTCCTTATCAAGCTGGTACTAGCAGAAAAAAACAAGTCCTTTGTGAGTTTACTTAGACCACTCTCTTCATTTCATCTTGTTACCCTCTGCCTTCCTTCAACATTCTGAACTTACAGAGGTCTTGACTGTCTTAGGTCCCTGTCAAACTCCTTTTTCCCTCAATTGTTCTCCCCACCCCCNAGGTCTGTCATAGCCTTCAGGAACCAACTTCAGGCACATCTGACCATCCTATCCAAAGTACAATGCCCTGGTACAAAGTACTGACCAAATATGTAATTGTATGATTGTATGAATGATGTTGTATTTTTCAGCTTTAATGACTTATATATATGGAGCAGGGAAGAAGCAGGAATGTTCTGTTTAATGCTGTAGAGGCTGCATTTCAGAGTGAAGTGCTTTAGACGAATGAAAAATTCATTACGATATTTTTAAATTATCATTGTACAGCTATTTCCCTTCATTCCAGAAATTGAGCTATTTTAAAAACAGGATTTTGTCTTGGTTCTTAATTTAACTGTTAAAACCAAATTACATGATCAACTTCAGAGTACCATGGACTCTCTATTTGTTAAAATGAACCAAATTCAACCAAAAAAGGACACATTAAACAAAGAGATGAAGGGGGAGGAGGACTGGAAACGCAGGTGTCCCGGGGGATCCCCAGTAGAATAATGCCCCCCACTAACATGAGGAGGACAAGTACCAAGACTCCCAGGGGATGTCTGAAACCTCATGGTACCAACCCCATACCCAAGGTCTCTGCCATAAAAACTAATCTAACAATCAAGACAGCTACTAGATGTAGTAGCTAACAGGCAGGTAACACACACAGTGTGATACACTGGGGAAAAGATGCAGTGGGATGGTACAAGATTTTATCATGCTACTTAGAAGAGTGCTCANTTTGTACCATATAGACTTATCAAATTCCCATTCAGTAGTTTTGGACCATGGCTGACCACAGACAACAGAAGCCACAGAAGACAAACCCTGAAACCAGACAGAGCCTCATGTAAACAACTTGCCACCACTTATCAAGACAGACAATACACAAGGAATACCAAGCAGTTTGGGGGGGGAAGCATAATGAGTTCAATTTTTGAAAATATAAGAATAATTTGTGCAATATTGAAACTTGATTCCTAGTCAACACTTGGAAATAAAGGTCTGGAGTTGAGAAAGAAGGGAATTCAAGTTATGTGGATGAATTTTTAAGCTTGTCATAAGCAGTTTTGAAAATAGGATAAATATCNGAGAAACAATCTTTTCTATAGACANNTTGAAGCTCATCCATAGTTTCTCTACAGTTAAGAACATCTGGTAGAGGTCTGAACTGGAACTGCCGGGTGGGTACCATCAATGACCCACCCGGAGCAGTAACAGGGTCTGGAGCACTCTTCTCATCTGTAGCTACAGGCAGGTCTTGTCCTGCTTTGCCAGCTACAAAACGGAAAGCAATTCTCTTCCTTACAGGTTATTTTAAGGATTGTGAGAAAATTCAAAACTGTGTGAAACACAATCGGGAGCAGAGCCACCATACTTTGAAGTGGCATCTTAAATAAGACTAGAGTAGTTATTAAAGACCTAGTCTCAAGTAGAATATAAAGCTTTCCATAGTAAGTGCCCTTCCAACTCCACTGAACAAGGGAACTACAGCACAAATCCCAGTCACACTATTTCCTTCTGGTAGTGAGCTACGCCAATTTTAATTATGGGTACAGTGCAATAAACCTTACAAGGGGTAAGGTACAGTAGAAAAAGGGATCTGAAGCAGACGAACGTCTTCAACAACTTGCTGTCAAGTTTGCAAAGACGATTTTTCAATAGCACTATGGTGCTAAGAACGAACTACTGTTTTTAATGTGAATTCATGTGCCCAGCTGGTATTTTCTTTTTCCTGGCAAAACACGTCACTAAAGGAAAAGAAAAACGAAGCATGTCGTGCCTCAAGTCATTTTTCTCAAATATTAAGGTGTACGTGCAGTTCTGCGTGGTCTACGCAGAAGAGTGCAATTTAGCTACTGAGTATTTTCAACGTTTACCTGGGCATCAAGTCTCGCTCGACGTACGCACACCCCCCTTCATTTAAATATGTGGGCGTCTCATTACCAGGGGAATTCCAGGCTGCGCTTTCAGCTGGCGAGCTTTCCGCAGCCCCCTGGACAGACGAGTTTCACCCATCTGCTCTAGTGCCTGGGGACACCCGCCTGGTCCAGCGTCTGCTCTGGACAGAGACCTCCGGCGGCCCTAGCCTAGCAGCTCCCGCGGGGGTGAGGTGGGGTGGGGGATCAGCAGAACCGAGAGCCATCGGCGAGAGGCGATGGCAAAGAAACAGCCGCGCGGGCGCCGACAGGGGACTCACAGGTCGCTCGCTGGTGGGTCACTGCCAGCCAGCTCCCGCCTGGGTCGTGCTGTGCCCCGACCTTGCAGGTCCTTCTTCCGACCTGAGGTTCCTTGTCGCTCCGCTCCGGGTTTCCGCTTTCCTCCGCCCCCGCCCGCCCCGCTGCGCCCAGCCCGGCCGAGCTACTCACATCCTTCTTCACTTCAGTCAGGTCCTCCTCGGTTAGAGACGGCGCAGGAGCCTCCATGGCCGAGGCCCGGATGGCGTCCTTCCGGCCCGCGCCGCCCCGCCCAGGCTGGAGGCTCCGGTCTCCGGGAATCAGGCNGTGACTTTGGGGGACCAGGTCCGGGGGAACGGCCGGCTCCCGGAACGCAGAGGTGCGGCTCTCAGCGCCCCACTTCCGGCTCCGCCCCTGAGGCCTGCGGTGCCACTCTCCGCACTCCACAAAGTCCCTAGGCCTTGCTCAGGCACCGCCCTTCAGAGGGGCGGGTCTACTTGCAGGCCCCGCCCCACACGTGGACTAGCCAATCAGTGCTAGCCCGCGGTTCTTGTCTCTTCTTCCGGAGTGGCTTCGCCTACAGAGGCCGTCTCTAACCACGCCCACTTGTTATTTGCATACGCTTGCGGATTGGTCTCCCGAGAAGGACTCGTTTCCGTGGGCGGGGCCTGGGCAGCTCAGTTTAGCGGGATCTCCCCGCCCTCGCAGACTCCTCCTTTGGGGTGGAGTGTGGGCTGAGTTGGCCAGGGCTTTGGTTTGCTTCTCTTTTCCAGATGTTGCGGAACGATTTCCTGTTGTTGTGCTGGTCCAGGTTTTACAATTGCTTGGTCGTACACCAACGCTTACAGATATACAAAGCATACACGCACACACACTATAACTCCAGGATTGAAATGTTGGACGGCCTGGCCCACTGCCACCCACGACCTAGCACTAGGAAGACGGGAGCAAGAGGATCATGAGAACAGAAAACAAAACAAAACAACAAAATAAATAAGTAAATAAAGAAAGTGTTAATATTAAAAACACCTGCAGTCCCACCATTTTAGCACCTAAAGCAATGTTTGGGTATTTTAAAATCACTGTTTGTTAGGAACATTTCCCCTTATTAACCTATGCAATAGAGATACATTTAATAAGCTTCTAGGGTCTCTAAGAGCTACTTGGTGCACTCTCTCGTTTGTTTTTACCCTTTATCATCATCGCTCACTAGGCAAGTGTTTTAGGCATCTTGTGATGGGGAAGTTATTTTGTTGGAGGCCAAATGGCTATTCCCAGAATGGTGTTCTAANCTGCAGCAGCATGTGCAGAACATGTGGGATAGTGGATGAGGAGCTCCAGATAGAGTCCCAGGCCGGAAATGATTATATGGACAGTAGGTGACTCTGCAAGTGTAGATGATTCAAGTGACAAGAGGACCAGAGGCAAACTTGGGAACCCAAATCTTTATGTAAAACAAAAGACCCAGAAATGGCTTAGAGCCACACCTATGTAGCTCTGATGAGAGCACAGGACTCTTGGCTTTTACATTATGTTACACGTCTTTTTTCACACTGACAGTACAATAGAGTCGCTTTCTGTGTGGTTAGTCATCCAACGTCTTGGTATAACCCAATTTGCTTAGTCATTTGCCCTTCTGTGTAACAAGCATTTGTCGAATGCCAACTAGTCTACTACACCCTAGACATTCTTCTAGGTTTTGGTGAATAATACAGATCAAACATCCCTTTCCTTAAGTGGGGGTGTGGTGGCACAAACTAGCTAGATGTGTTGTNCAATAGTAGCCTGCANCTGGCCCCAGGATAGCTATAAATTTGACTAAATTGTAAACTTACTTAAAACATTATGAANTTTTTTGCAATTTTTTTTACATCTTGAATATGTGGTTTTTGTTGAACTCTGTAGATGATATTACCCTGTCTCAAGATCAAAAGATTGGACATAGTTGTTAGCAGTTGAGAGGCTAAGATCAGATTGTCCAAGTTCAAGGTCAATCTGGGCTACTTAGTAACTTACTGGGCCAACCTGTGCTACATAGGAGCACCCTGTCTCCAACAAGCAGAAAAACAAAAATGGTATCTGTTTCCTNATGAAATTTATATTATAGCATGTATGTTTGGGGTAGAAAAGGTCAACCTTTGAAAAAGTTCATGTGTAAGATATTTAACATGTTAGAAGCTCGTAAATGCTAAGAGGGAAAANTAAAGAAGGGAAATAGGAAGGGTGGTGAGGAAGACCTCACTGAGGGAAGGGATACGTTTCCCACCTGCAGGAAGTGAGGGAGGAGCCCTGTGGACAGACAGAAAAAGAGCTCTAGGAGTGGGGAGCACCACCAATAAACAGGCTCTGAATGATGGGGAGATGAACTCTTGTGTGCCCNGGTCAGAGTTTAATCTGACTTTGCTCTGAGTCATACAGGTTTACTCTGCGTCAGAAGGGAAGCCACGGAGGCTTCAGAGCAGAGGAGTGANAGATGCAGTCTGTGATCTGAGGGTCGCTTTTGCTGTTGTAGGAGGGGAAGGTGGAAGAGGGGAGATAAGCTGGACAGCTACTGCTGAAACGTAAACCCCAGGAGGTAGAGGTTGGGGCCAGGTGGGAGCGGTGAGAGAGCCCAGAACACCTGGAAGAGAAGGGGAGAGGTGACTGGNTTTTGTTTTGAAAGGCTCATAGNAGCTATCAAAGGAGAATAGACTGCAGAAGGGTGGAAGAAAGAGAAANAGCTCCAAGTTCGATTCTCCATCCACCCAGACATAGAGCANGGTGGTGAACACTNGCCATTGTCACTTTTGGTCATGAAAAACTCTCAAGCGATTTTCCTATTTTCTTCCTTTGCAATAAGGTCTATATTATTCAGGCAAGCATTGAACTGGTGGCAAGCCATCCCCCAACTTCAGCCTTGTGCATGATCACGGCCTGTAGTTCTCAGTCCTCAGTTTCCTCATTCTTCCATTAGGAAACCCATGTCCCCCTTTCTGCTAAATAACAGGGCCGGACTATAATCGCTTCAAGCAAACATGCCTGGCCATTCTTTGCGATAAGCACCTCTTCCCAACCACTAATNTGAACCTGCATTTCTGTCTCAACTTGTAAGTGTACCTTCGTCCTACTCTGGAGCACGAGAGACCTGATCCATGTACTGTAGATACAATTTAGATGCTGTAAACACAGGCAGTGGGGTCATGATGCTGGGACAGTGATGAAATTGCTTAACAAGTTTCTCAGAATGTTTCCTCATTGTTAAGGGACACAACACATGAATGTATTTTCAAATAAGATCATGTCCTGAGGTTCCAGTGGATGTGAATTTTGGGGAGATGCTGTCCAACTTAATACATCATCAGCTGTATGACCTTGGAACAATTAATAGCGATCAATAAAGGGAGTTTTTATAGGAATGCAGGGAGAGGGAAGAATAAATCATTTATAACTGAGAAGATGTGAGACAAGTAACATAAACTTAAATTTTAACATAACTTAAAAGCAAAGCTTTAAGCTGAGTGGAAGGATTTTACCAGTGGAATCTTAACTACTTAATGATTTATCCCAAACTTCCTGTCGGATATTAGATACTGTGTGGAACAACACATTTAATTCCAGGTGATTGTGAGCTAGATGTTTCGTGTAAATAGAAGATGAAAGTGACTAGCTTTGAGATACATAGATATTCCTGGGTGTTAATGGTAAAAAAAATGTGTAGGGAAATTCCCCTGTCCCAGCATGGGGACTGTGTGAGGACACAGCTCCAGAGGTGGCTCCTCACTTAGGAAGGAGGCCCAGAGGACTCCAGATTGTGAAAATGGATGAACTTCCCCAATTTTATCCTGATNACTGTGCCTCTAGGTAGACTTATCATCTTCACTTGATAGGTGAGAAATCTAAGGCTTAGAAAACATGACTTTCTTAAGGCCATTCTCCTAGCTGGTAGCAGAATCTGGATTCCTACTCATCTCTGATAACAAGACTGCTGCTCTAAATCACTAGTGGTACACTAACTCTCAGGACACAATTATTCAGAGAGACAAGGCAACTTGAGCAGATCCTGGAACAAGGCAAAAATGTGTAATATATTCAGGTCTGTTGTCTAGGCAGGATCTAGGAATAACAAATCCAGAAAANTTATCATGTGATTGTCCAACTTCCTAAAAGAGAAAATGAACAACTTAGGACTGGTTGGGAAAGGAGTCCTCGGGCCTTAATGGATTCCCAATGGATTCCCTGTAATCTGACAGGATTATCCTGCAGACTGTTGAGTAGAAGGGGCCAGAAGTGAGCTCAGGGCTTAGGAAGGTAATTGATGGAACAGGACACACAAAACATCGGCACCATGACGAGAAAGCCACAGCTTAAGCTGTAACAGGANTCAGTATTTTATTCCTTTTTTATGGGTAAGTTATATTCCATGCATGGATATGCCACATTTAATTTCTATCACTCTGTGAACATTTGGATTAATTCTGCATATTTTGACTGCTGTGAATGACTGTTATNGCAGACTGTTGAGTAGAAGGGGCCAGAAGTGAGCTCAGGGCTTAGGAAGGTAATTGATGGAACAGGACACACAAAACATCGGCACCATGACGAGAAAGCCACAGCTTAAGCTGTAACAGGANTCAGTATTTTATTCCTTTTTTATGGGTAAGTTATATTCCATGCATGGATATGCCACATTTAATTTCTATCACTCTGTGAACATTTGGATTAATTCTGCATATTTTGACTGCTGTGAATGACTGTTATNAACACATACATAAAGTTGGGTGAGCATATGCTTTCATTTCTTTTGGGTACAGACCTTAGAGTGGAATTTCTGGGTTACGTGCTGACCATANTAACCTTTTAAGTGGCAGTGGCAGTTTCAAAACTTCTCAGTTGGTTCTGATGTTGAGCTGGGACCTAGGACCAATGACATCAACAGCTTTGTGAAACCAGGGATTCATTCTAACAACTTTGGGGAGACATTCACAGAGTCCTCCATANGCATTGGGGATCTGTGTAGAAGAGGAAGGTGGCTCCGAAGCTGATTTCTGGCTGATTCTAAGATATGAAGGATTATTGAGCACAGGCAGCCAGTGTGTNTTAGTGCCCACAAGGGTTTTCAAGCTTTTTTCTTTTTTGTGTATGTGTGTTTGTATGTACATGTTTGTATGTCTGTGGCTCCATATTACATGTGTGTGCCAATGCATGTGGGAGCCAGAGGGCAATGTTTCAGTGTATGTGTGTGTGTGTGTGTGTGTGTGTGTGTGTGTGCGCATGTGACATAGTTCATGTGTAGAAGTTAGAGGACAACCTGTGGAAATTGGTTCTTTCCATCCACATGTGGGTTCTGAGGATGGGACGCCAGTCAGGCTTGGTGGCAAATGCTTTTACCCTCTAAGTCATCCTGCTGGCCTCACCTTCTCTTTTGAGACAAATTCTGTGATGATTAATACTTATTGCTGTCTCTTATACACATCTAGATGTGTATAAGAGACAGGTGCTATAGCCCAGATCTATGAGCTAAGTAAACTTCCTTACCTAAGTTGCTTTCATTCGGGCATTTTATCACAGCAACAGAAGAAGATCTCTCACTAGGATCTGGGGTTCACAGATTAGGCTAGGTAGCTGGTCAGTGAACCCCAGGAACCCACCTGTCTCTGCCTTCCCAGCACTAGGATTACCACACTGGCTTTTTACATGGGCACTGNGACTTGAACCCAGGTCCTCATACTTTCTGGGCAATNACTTGTGACTGAGCCATCCCCTCAAGCTCTCAATCTTTTTTCCTAATTGTAGAACCCCCTCTTCCAGGAAAGTCCTCATGGANGCANAAAGTTAAAGCAGAAAGGATGGAAGTGATCCACACGTCACTGAGGAGAGGCTGGGCTCTGCAGCCCTGTGGCCGGGCCTGGAGAAGTTTTCTTTCTTGCCTNCCTACCCCTCCACCTTTGAGCCACCTCAGAACACCTAGCGCTTTACAAAACATTGCTTGGAACTGCTGAGGGCATTCTCTCTAACTTGTAGATAATGCAAAGCTGAGACTATAAAGTAATTTAAAGGACAGACACGGGGCTAAAATGAGTTGTAACAGAGATCAGCAAAAAGCGATTGAAATGCAGTAAGAACTATAGCTCTTTGTAGTGGGTTACACTGAGAAGCGATGTTTTCTTCATGTAAGG
>LZPO01017404.1:227150-242003 GCA_001675575.1 Neotoma lepida
CTTGAGCAACCTCACCTCCACCCTACCCTCTCTGTCTATGGCAGTTCCCTCTGGCCAGAGCTCACACCACTGGCTGGCCCACAGAGCAGAAGCAAAACCCACTGTTGCTATTGCATTGACGTCGATCCTGTGATTTTGATGGACCGGTTGGTATCTTGCTTGCTTTTGGCCATGTCAGTCTGATGAATGTGAGGGTGTATTTGCAGCTCCTCAACTTATTGGCAGTGAGCTCTCTTTACACGACGTAAACTGCTGGATACTAGCTCTAAAAGTCAACCTGGGCTGCTGTCAATACTAGTTTCACTCTGTTAACCACCGACAGCCTTGTAGAATCTGCTGTTGATTTAAACACATACAGTTCCTAGAGGAAGTGTGTCAACTTCCTTTTAGTAGGGATAGCATTTTGATTTTGCTTCCTGAGCAAAAATGATTGCATGTGTTCTTTCTAATAGGAGTCTACCAACAGCTGGGCTGTTGTTTCTCAACATATATATTACCGAGGTGTCTTTAGAAAGCATATTGCCGGGCACTGGAGTGATAGATAGCTCAGTAGGTAAGAGCAGCTGCTGCTTTGTAGAGGACCCGGTTCAATTCTTAGCACCCATATCAGGGGGGCCACCAATCACCTATTACTCCAGTTCCAGGGGATTTGCTACTGTCTTCTGGTGCTGCTAGCACTCGATGTGTGGGGTGCACACACACACACACACACACACACACACACACACACTTTCTCTCTCACACACACATACATATAAATAAAAATAATTTAAAAAGTTTAACCTTTCTTTTTATTGTATGTGTTCTACCTGCATGTGTGCCTCAGTACCACATGCATGCCATGCCTGCATACGCCAGAAGAGGGNGATGGATTTCCTGGGACTGTAATTACAGAGGTTATGAGCTGCCACGTGGGTGTTGGGAATCAAACCTGCATCCTCTGGAAGAGCAACAAGTGCTCTTAACCACTGAGCCATCTCTCCAGCTCTCAGTAAAATGATTTTAAGAATTAAGAAAGCTTATTGCTGATTTAGGGTTCTTATTTTAGAAGACACTTTAGTTTTTGAAATTTATTCTTTGNAAANTTGATACATGTGTGCAATGAAATCAGATATTACCCCCTCATCNACCACTCTCCTCCAACTCCCTACAAGGCAGAACCCCTACAAGACGAGAGCTTCATGCAGGCAGGAGCCTGAAAGCTGAGGAGTCATCTGAGCAGAATTCACTGCATGGGGACAGTTGAGAGAAGAAGATGAAGATCCAAGGGAGGGAATGTTTGTGAAGTGTAACCTCAACTCTGTTACCTTATAAAAAAGAAAGAAAATAAAGAAAGAAAGAAAATAAAGAAAGAAAGAAAAAGAAAAGAATCCATTCACACTTATCATTTTGTTATGCTTAGAATTTTCAAGATCTCTTGTGTGTGTGTGTGCGTATACACATCTAGATGTGTATAAGAGACAGGTGTGTGTGTGTGTGTGTGTGTGTGTGTGTGTGTGGGCGGGGAGGATACTTAAGATGGGAATCTCATGTTGCATCTTTGCATCTTCTAGCTTCCTTTCAGCCCTGTTATAAAACACTCTACCACTTACTTAGGTTCATGGCTAACAATCCGGTCTATTCTAGAAAGTAGGCACCACAAGGGACAGAGGTCTTTGTTTTATTTTTGGAGATATTTAAGATGTTAAGAACAGGGCTTGGTTTGTAATTCCTTTAACTACTGATTGAAGTGGCATGAGCAAAGAAAAGCTTNTTTGATGTGTTGAATANTGCAGAAAACTCCAGTAGGAAGAGACCAAAATGTCTGTTATTCATCGGTAACCTTAGAGAAAGTAACTTCAGTAGCACGCATGGTGGGATCCAAAATGAAATGTTCCTGCTGGTATTTTAAATTCATTGTTTGCACAGAGTAATATAGTTTGGGGAATTAAGGTTAGCCTTGCCTTATGGTATTTGGTTCACTTGTCTGGCTCATAGATACTGGAAGAGATTAACTTTTACTTGGTGAAATAAAGGCTTGAGGGAGACACTGTGCCTGGAAATATCTCAGAGGACTGCTCCATTTTGTGTAAGAAAATTGGAGGGAGAGTGTAAATAAGATTTGCATTTCATCAGGCGAAGGCATGACACGAGATTTTGTTCATCTGTGCAGACATTTTGGGGTCAGGCTTCTTCTAGGGATATTTCAGTGCTGACTGACATGAAATCACCTCTCNGCTTTGTTGTGCACCTCTCCAGAGCTGGCTTATGTGTTTGGCATCCTTGTAAACCATGCTNTCACTCCTTAGAGAGATATTTCTAGAGGACNGTTCCAGCAGTGCTGGTGACAACTGCATCTCAATGGGCCACTGCTTCTCTTTACTCTTCTCAGAGATACAGATGGAGAGTTCTCTGAAGCCATTCTGTGTGACAGGAAGAAGGAGCCTCAGTTCCCACATCACTCAGGTGTCCTCACCTTCCTACCCACACCTACCAATATTTACATTTTCATCTAAATATAAAATTATGATAGCTGGCACACCCCCGACCCTTTGGTTTGGTGACAGGAAGCTGTCACCTGGACTGTCTAAGTGACTTCAGGGCCATCTTGTGTGAAAGTGACAGGGGTCCTCGGCTGGTGAGTTTCAGATCGGCTCTTCCACACACCACTGTCTAAGCAGTACTGCGGCTACTGCCTCCACCTCTTTGGCTCCAGGGGAGGGATGCTCCTCTCCTGTGTAGACTCAAAAGCAGCCAGCCAGGTGCTTTCCTAAGTTGTTACAGTATAGAAGTCACCCTGCTATAACCTGCCAGAGTAATACAGCAGCAACTAGAGGATGTGGCTGTCTTTAGAGCTCATGGGTTTAGAGTCTTCTGTGTTAGCCNGAGCTTCTAGACTCTTAACGTTGATTGGTCACACAATCCNAGGAATGGAGGAAAGAAAAGTCTGGATAAGTACGTCGGTGGAAAGAATACCACAATAGCCAATTAGGGCTCAGTCCCATGGAGAACTCTCTCTCTCTCTCTCTCTCTCTCTGTGTGTGTGTGTGTGTGTGTGTGTGTGTGTGTGTGCGTGTGAATGTACCATGTGGAGGACAGAGGACAACACTGAGTGTTGTTACTCAGTAGCCATCCATTTTATTCTGAGACAGGGGTCTCTCACCGGCTTTGAGCTCATCAATTAGACTAACCTGGCTGACCAGTGAGTCCCAGGGAGCCTCCTGCCTTTTCCTTCTTACAAGTTTATACTACCAAGCCTTGGCTTTTTAAACAGGTCCTGAGATAGAATTCGGGTTCTTGTGCTTGCCTGACAAGTGCTTTACCCATGGAGCCATCTCCCCAGCCTGCATGGGGAAGCTTTGAAGGATAGGCTAGAACTTCCTTGACCACTGTGGTAACCACTANCCACATCTGGCTAGCAAACATTTGGACTGTAGTTATTCAGAACTGAGCTGTGTCCCAAATCTCAAATACACATTAGAGTCCTAGCACAGTACCACAAACAGAACAAAACATCTCATTGTTAACTTTTATAACAACTATGAAACTTATTATATTTTAGACATGTGATGCTAAATAAATTGCTGAAATCAACTTCAACTAGTTCATTATTTTTATTTTTCTCTCATATATTACATCCTGAATGCAGTTTCCCTTCCCAGGTCCACCCCCCATCCACTCTTCCTCCATTTCTCTTCAGGAAAGGGCAGGCCTCCCATGGATATCAACCAAACACGGCATATCAAGTTGCAGTAAGACCCCTTGTACTAAGGCTGGATGAGGAGACCCAGTAGGAGGAAAAGGGTCCTAAAGGCAGTTGAAAGAGTTAGAGACAGCTCCTGCTGCCACTATTAGGAGTCCCACAAGAAGACCAAGCTACACAGACATCACTATATGCAGAAGGCCTAGGTCAGACCCATGTAGGCTCCCTGATTGACACTTCAGTCTCAGTGAGTCCCTGTGAGCCCAGGTTAGTTGATTCTGTGGGTTTTCTTTGGTGTCCTTGACCTCTCTGTTTCCTATAATCTTTCCTCCCCTTCTTTGGCAGGATTCCCTGAGCTCTACCTAATGTTTGGCAGACCTGTTTCCATCAGTTGCTGGATGAAGGCTCTCTGATGACAATTATACTAAGCTACTGTCTACAAGCATAGCAAGATATCATTAGGGATTATTTCATTGACTTTTTTTTNAAATTGTCAGTCCTGTTTGGCTCTGTCCTGGGTCTCTGAGCTATCCAGCCTCTGGTTCCTGGCCCTCTAGGTAGTGCCAGGGTTGGCTCCCTCTTGTGGCATTGGTCTCAAGCTGGACCAGTCATTGGCTGGCCACTCCCATAATTTCTGTACCACTTTTACTCCAGCACATCTTGTAGGCAGGAGAAATTGTAGGTTGAAGGTTTTATGGCTGGGTTGGTGTCCCAGTCCCTCCACTGGAAGCCTTGCCTGATTATAGGACATGGTCGGTTCAGGCTTCTAGCCCCTATTACTAGGAGTCTATCTAGGGTCATACTTGTCGATTCCTGGGAGTTCCTATTGTACTAGGTTTCTAGCTCATCCCTGAGATGTCTCCCAACTCCTGTTGCCATTCCCAGTACTCTCTCCCTCCATCCTCCCCTCTACTTGATCCCTCCTGTTCCCATCCCCATCCTTCCCCAGTCCTCCCACAATGTCTATTTTATTTCCCCTTCCCAGGGAGATTCATGCATCCCCACATTGACCCCTCCTTGTTAGTTAGCTTCTCTGAGTCTGTGGATTATAGCATGGTTATCCTTCATTTTACAGCTAATATTCACTTATAAGTGAGTACATACCATGTTTGTCTTTCTGGGTCTGGGTTACTTTACTTGGGATGATTTTGTTCTCATTTCATCCATTTGCCTGCAAATTTCATGAATTTTTTAATAGCTGAGTAATACTCCATTGCATAAATGTACCATATTTTCTTTATCCATTCATCAGTTGAGGGACATCTAGGTTGTTTCCTGTTGGTTCATTTATTTTTTAAGTGTGGTTACTAAATGTGAAATTACACAAGCAGCTCACATTATACTTTGAACAGTGGTGGGGTGTAGAACATGCCTCCGAGTTATCCACTGAAATTCACATCACAAGAGCAGGGTCCCTTGGTCAGCTCAGCGGGAGGACATTCATAGTTTATCCCCTAATTGCATGGAACTCAGCCAAATTCAGCTACCCCTCCCATTTCCTTTTATTTATGAAAGCCTACATCTGTCCTGTAGTCCTATGAGAAACCACATGAGGCAGTTTGATTAAGAATGGTCTCCATAGACTCATATGTTAGAATACTTGGTCCCCANTTGGTGGAACTGCTGGAGAAGGACTAGGAGGTGTGGCCTGGTTGGAAGAGGTGTGTCACTGGGGGTGGGCTTTGAGGTTGCAAAAGCCCATGCCAGGCCCAATTAGCTCTCATTGCCTTGTGCTTGTGTCTCAAGATGTAAGCTCTCATCTACTGCTGCAGCGCCATGCCTGCCTGTCTGCTGCTGTGCTCCCTGTCACGATGGTTATGGCTCACCCTTTGAAACTGTAAGCCCCCAATAAACTCTTCCTTCTATAAGTTGCCTTGGTCATGGTCTCTTATTANGGCAATTAAAAAGTGACTAAGATACCATGTGGACAGGAAGCTGTGAGTTCACAGTCTCAATCCTTTCTGTGTGCCACGACAATATGTGAAAGACCTAATTCTGTGTTCCCACCTTCCCCAGCTCTTGTGCCCTTTGCAGATTGTCTTCANTTCACCCTGAGGATCTTCCTCTTAGTTCAGAAAACCAGAAATGACTCATTCATTGTTTNAGGGGACTCTTAAAGAGTCTAAAAGGAGTAAATCTGTCATATATAAGTTCAACAGTCAGAGGTGACAAGTGCTGGGTGCATAGCACCAAGTGCTGGGTGGCAAGTGCTGGGTGAGCATTGTGCGTGGGCTGCAGACACAGTGATGATTAGCTACACCCAAAGACACCCACCTGTGCTTTACCCTTCCTCTTAGGTCCTCTGCCCCTCCCACACCATGTAGAAAGCCCCCCTCTCCCACTTCTTTTCCAACAATTCTGGTCACTTGAAAGTAGCTGGATGGAAGATTTTGTTACCTAGTTTTCATGGAACTGTTCCTGGGCAACAGATGGTGTCAGGCNGAACCAGTCCCAACNCTCTCAACAAGCCAAGATAGTGGTGGCCACACACCTGTGATGTACTCTTTAGAGGAAGGATATTTTTCTAAAGGAAACATTTTCTTNAGAAATGAAATGCATCTCTCTGTAGTTACAATTTCTGACATTAATGTTGTATAACAGCATCTGCCACATAGTTTTANAGCCNCAGCATCATGCTGCCTCCCTGTCAGTCCTTCAGATGAGCTTCTCAANGGAAGAAAAGTTGGTGTAAAGATGATATCAATAACAATTACAAGACCCAGGNTGNGAGTTTATCTAGTTTTGTCCTGTAACATATACTGGGCTAAAACGTTAGAAAACCTCTTAAGTTGTGACTCAGTCATTGAGACAGGCAGAGGCTGTGTGAGCTGGCTTTGTTACCCACGAGAAGTGTGTTCTCGTTGCTTCAAGGATAGACTTGGTCTTGTTTTGTTGAAATTGTTGGACTCAGATAGGTGCATTCCTGAAGTTGTTTTCTCAGGCGGTGACAGTGATGAGAGAGGAAGGTGGAAAGCTGCCCGCAGGATTTCTGCAGCATTTGTCTTCTCTGGCCCTGGTCAGGAGTTCAACAGTTCTCTGTCATTGACCTGTGATCTTTGCNTTAGTTTCCCTAACACTGGAAACAAGTGTTTGATGACCTTAGTGACCCTGCAAATATTTCAGANTGTGGCCTCTTATATTTTAAAATTCTGGTGCTAGGTGACAGTGTGTTAAATGACAGGGAATGGATGAATAACATCTGGACATCTGAAGTGAAGTGACAATAAGCTTCTCGAATATCAGAGCCTGAATTACTTACCATCTGTTGACTAAAACAAAGATGGTCACTGTCTTCTTGAGTGATTCCCAGCCAAGTAGCCCCTTCTCTGAATTCTATACTAACTATCACACTCAAACAATGTGATCAGTTTTCCCTAGAGTGTCTTTCTGCCCCTGTTCACAAGTGCCTGTTTGTGTATCCAGAACAAAGCTCATCTCTGCTGGCATACCTATGGGCATCTGTAAAAAAACATGCTCCTCATTGTCCCATTGGAAGCTGTCTGTCCTTAACGCAGGTGACATGGCTGGAACCACCTCTGGGAAGGTTCCCTATCAGGTCACCACATTCCTTGTAGTATTCCTTTGAGTGTTGAAAGAAGAAAGGGTTGACACATTTCTCACTTTCTTACATAGTCTACCAGTAAAGATGCCTTCTGAACCCTACCAGTCCAGGTGGCCATGTCCACAAAGGGTACAAGAGCACAGCTTCCTTCTAGGTTTCTAGGTGATTTAGTTGCTTTTTTGATCACTGTGATAAAAGTACTTGATACAAACAAGTTAAAGGAACAGGGATTTATTTTGGCTCATTGCTTTGGATTGTTCAGATCCTGGTAGTTGGTCCCATATGCTTGGGCAGAACATTATGATGGAGGGATCATGTAGCGAAGAAGTTCTTCTTTGTGGCAGACATGAAGCAGGAAGATACGGTAGGGACCAGGGACCGGGGACCAGGGACCAGGGACCATTTATAACTTTATGAGATATACCCCCAGTGGTCTCTCTTCTTCAGTTGAGCCTCATATCCTAAACTCCCACCACACAAAAACTAGTTCCCCCATCTGAGGACCAAGCACTGAAAATATGAGCCTGTGGGGACATTTCCTATTTTAATACAGCACAAGATCTCTGCCCTTCAGTGTCTCACTTGAATAGTGTAAAAGGAGAAGTGAGATGGTCTTCTGGTCTTCCTTTTCTTTCTCCATTTATTCAACTGATCCTTGTCAGGTACTTCCACTTGCCAGAACCTACTTGAGATCCTGAAGATAAGGTTCTCATGGGATTTGTTCTCTGGTGGAGGGAGCCAGACAATAAANAGATAAAATAGTATCAGACCAAGAAGACTGGGAAGGGGATTCAGAGAGACTGCATGTATGTACACATTTGCCTGTGTGGCCACACCTTAGGCTGTCCAGAAGTGTCCAGAGCGGGTGATACTGAGTGGAAGTGGAAATAAGAGAGAGAGGAGCCAGCTAGAAATGTTCAAGAGTAGCTTTCCAGAGAGGGAACTAGTGTTCAAGGATGTACTGCAGGATACTGGGACTACCTCTGATCCAGCTTTCCTCACTTCTTTGCTCATCTCAAATATGAACTGAACTCTCTAGCATTTAGGAGCCAGATGGAACAAATCCAAAGAACAGGACAGTGTTGTTCCCTGGGAGAGATTAACAGACCGAGGAAGGAGAAAGAGAAGCAAATAATTAGAATATGGATGGTGTGTGCTTCATAGGAGAAAATATACAATGTTGTTGCAAAGATGAGAGGAACACAGACTACCCTGCATTCTTCTAAGCACCTATCTAAGAGCTGCATCCTCAAAGTAGTGGTAGATCTCTGAAGAATCAGAAGGGTCCTTCCACACCCAGTTCAGTTCTTTATGCCTTGGGTACCCTAAAAAATTCCACAGTATGGGAAGCGTCTTTGGACAATGCAGCAAAAACTGTACAACCCCAGGGAGAGCTGGAGTCAATTCAAGTTGCTGAGGAAACACAAACAGGAAGGGTGACTTTTATTTGCAGGCCCAGGATGCTGACATAAAACACATACACACACACACACACACACACACACACACACACACTGGTCAAAGATGGCCTAGGGGCAAAGGGAGGCACTGGCAGGCTTCCCTGGGAATGTGTAATCCAAGAAGGAAAGTTACAGACAAGGACACACAGACAAGTGCAGAGTGAAGCTCTTGGTGTTTCTGTAACTGACCAGAGGTTTAAAGCTAAAATGTATATTGACTTAAAAGTGTGACTCATTCAAATGGAACAGACTTTTATGCACACACACACACACACACACACACACACACACACACACACACACAGGGGTGGGGAGGGAGATTAGGTTTTCCAGTCATTGTTGTTGGGCCATGTGACACTTAATGATATTGAAGTCCAAAAATATGGATGCCTCCAACAGTGCATGTCTGTGTGAGGGCAAAAGAGGGCAGGTTGTATCCTTTAAGCAGCTTAAAAGGAAATGTCAGACTTCTCAAGGCACTGACCCCTCTGTGCCCTCAGACTACAGCTGGTGTGAGTAGGTGTTGGATATTAGGTAAAGGGAGGAAGTGACTGCAGTGCTGGAAGGAGTGAGTGCTAGCCAGAAAGGGCTCTGAAGAGAGGTTTTTTACTTCCTCTTTATGAACACAGCAGAATGCAAGGTGACCAAATGTCCTTCTTGAGGAACACTGATAAACAATGTCCTGAAAAGACCTAGAGAAAGGAAAGGTCCTTGGCTAGGTCTGGTTCATAGCAGATTTGCTTCTGTGCTCCTGGGTTTCGGAAGGAAACCTAGGAGTTTGGTCCAATGTTTTGCTTCCTCCTCTTGGGGATGTGCTTGTCTGCTGCGAGTCCAGGTTTACTCGGCTTCCCCAGGCAGCCTCTGACCCCATAGGGATCTCGCCCTGGCTCAGCTCTGCCTTCCACAGTAATTCCTAATTCTGAAGTTCCAATTGCTTACGGCTACAGGAAAGGGCTTCCCACTATGCTTCATCAGTACCAAGTACAGCTTTTTGGACTTGAGCTACTTGGGTGTACTTCTCAATAGGTTTGGGGTAGAAGGGAAGTATCATCACTGAGACACCTTGGGGACATCTCACAAAGTCTTTAGAGCAGGCAGAGTCCGAGCACCTGCCAATCTGAAGAGACTATTCTTATGTTTAGGACAAAAGGTGTACAACACTATTTATGATTCAGTTCTCAAGCCCAAATGTTACAAGGGCAGATGCTTGAGTTCTGGGTCATCACTTTGTGCTTGAGCTGCTCACCAGAGGGGGTCTAGGTCATGCACACTAAGGTAAGAATCCTCACTCAGGAGACTCATATCTGTGTTTCAGTCATACCAGAAAAGCAGTTAGCTTCAAAACGCTGCCAATTCCCTCACAGACTGGAATGTGTATGGCAACTAGAATCAACCAACCAACTCACTAACCAACCCACCAGGCAACCATCCAACCAAAACTCCAAGATAAACCCAGCATTTTAACTGATGGTATAGTGACACATGAAGGGGGGGGGTTCCTGTTCCAAAAATAAAATGATGAAACAAGGGTGTGTATGTGCATGTGCACTTTATACATGTGTATGTGTATTCTAACATATGCGCTCATGGAGATCACAGGCCCACAATGAATATCCGTCACTGTCCACCTTATTTGTTAAAAAGATTTTATCTATATGTAAGTATATGTGAGCATGTGCACNTGTATGTGGGTACCTATGGAGGCCAAAAGAGGGCAAAAGCAGCAAGTATTCTGCTGAGTCATCTCTCCAGCCCACACTCAGCTTTTTATGTGGGTGCTGGGGATCTGAACTCAGGTCCTTATGCTTGTGTAGCAAGCACTTTACCCATTGAGTAATCTGTTGGGGGATATCTGATCACACTGTGAACTCTGAGTTTAAATTTATGTTAATTAAATAAAATTAACCTTGGGTCAGGAGGCTAATTAGCAACTTATTGACAGAAAGTAATCATAGAGCATCAGAGGGTGTCTGNAAGAGATAGAGAGATGCACAGGAAGTAGCCAGGAGGGATTTGGACTGGCACAGCTTTTTGTTTGGCAGAGCAGAAGGATGCCCTTTTTCAGAGATGCCAGCAAGGAGAGAAGGTTAGCTAGGTGCTACTCAATCTCTCTGAGCTAGCAGGTTTTCACNCCAGCCTCTGAATCTCAAGTCTTATTTATAAATAGAATGATAGAGATTTAGTAAAGCTACCTTTAGTGGCAGCAGCAGAGCTGGTCGGTGCCCATGGGAACAGAATTCCTGCTAGGCTATAGCTTGAGTGGCCCAATCACTGCCAGAGAAGCAGACTGGTAACTGTGGAGTCACAGTCGCTGACTGAAGTAGCAGTAGATTGAGGCACAGCCCCTGTTCTGAAGAGAAAACAACAGCAATCCTTCCAGCCTCCTGTTTGCTGTTTTGAGACAGGGTCTCACTAGGAATCTCAATCTGGCCTTGAATTTATAATCCTCTTGCTACAACCTCCTGAGTGCTGGGATTAAAGATAGGTACCTCCAATCCCAGATATCTTTTGGCATGGAGATATTTCCCCTCCATGCCCAGATATCCCACGCTCTATATAAAAATTTTCAGTTAACAAAGCTCTATTAACACTTACTGTGACATTGTGGTATAGTGGTGGTTTCCATTTCAATGAGGAAGCAGAAGGGACCAGAGGGAGGACGCAGGAAGTTAGTTAGTTTAATCAGTCCACGGGGCCAGATTCCTGCTATCCCCATATTCGACCGTCCATGGTTGCACAGCACATACTCATCCTTTTTTTATTTACCCCTCCTATTTCCCATTCTTGGTAAGAGGTTATCCTTAGTGGAACAGAAGAGCGACATAAGAGCACTCCTCGTACTGTTGTGCAACATTTCTGCAAGTCTCAAAATAAAAATTTTAAAAAGAAGCCTGACATATTTGTTTACTGTGCATGTTGGGTTTTGCAATTCTGAAGAGCCTCATAAAAGCAGTGTGTCTGGCTAGGAGCAAAGCAGCATTTTATTAAAAGACCCTCCCTAGCCAGCACTGTAGTTGTTTTTCTTCTTTTTTGGCTCTTGGGACGTGCAGCACTACACAGCATGGATCCTCTTGTGGTATCCTGTCTCACGTCCATCATCATTGTCCTATACAATGACTTTCTGATAAACAGCAATAACTACAATTCTTCCAGATCTAATTCCCTCAATGTGCTGATGACCATTTCTGCCATTCTTCTTCTTCTCTCCTAAGGCCCAGGTGTAGCCTGGTTCCGCAGCCCACCCTTTCTGTTCTTTCAACTTCCACAGGCCACTATCCACTTCCAATTCTGTCAAGGTCAAAGAGGCTCTCAGAGAGCCATACTTTCAATGACAGTAGATGGTACGACATGTATTTAGGTCCAACTAGATAAGCCTCATGATTTAATATCTGTATCAGCTCTCCAGCCAACAGCATGTGTGGCATTCAGAGTAGCACGAACCCTGAACAGGTGGCTGTCCCATCTGTCTTTCAGCAGATCAAAGGGAAGGGTGGAACAGGGCAAGGTTGGCTTGTAGATTAGGATAGTTCTGTCAAGGAGAAGTCCATTTCCATTCTTTCCATTGTATGGTAATACTGTTAAATCTTTGCTTCCAACCTCCAGGCTCTCCTAAGCAGGGTGGCTGTGTTTCCCACTATCTCATTCTTTGAAGCATGGCTATGAAGAAGATGGGGACTGTGATAAAGAAGGGGTGTGGGATACTATGTAAGCTCACTGAGTGGTGTCATGATTTGAGTTCGAAATGTCTCCATAGGCTCATGTATTTGGAGTCGTGAATCCCAGCTGGTGGGGATGTTTTAGGAAGTTATCAAACCTTTGAGAAGTAGAGCCTGTCTGGAGGAAATGGGTCACTGAGGGAATGGGCCTTGAGGTTTAGTCTGGCCCATTCTGGCTTGATCTCTCTCTCTCTCTCTCTCTCTCTCTCTCTCTTCCCTCTCCCTCTCTCACACTTCCTTTCCCTCCCCTGCCCTCTCCTTCCTTAATGCTAGTGTGATGTAGCCACCTTACTCTCTTGCTTCTACAGCCAGGCCATAGTTAGAAATATAAGCCAGAGCCTCTGCTCGTGAGAAGCCATGATCACATCTCCTCCACCTTCTTCCTCTTCCTCCCCCGTTTCCCCATCTTCAGCCTCTTCAGTGTTGTACCTATTTCTTGAGCACCACTGGTCCAGACATTCCATGTATATTGGCCCTGTCTAACTCCTATTCCAACCCCAGGAGGTAGGCTTTATATATCTATTATACAAGTCTTTGTCAGTGTGTGCCTCGGTTTCTCAAGTCGTAAGACTNTCTTCTCAGATGAGTCCAGGTTGTGTTAAGATGACAATTAGAACTATTAGAGAGATCACGGGTGGCTTTGGTACCACCACCGTGATGGCTCAAGCTAGTAAATAAAGACCTGATTCTTGAGTTGCCTTCCTTGCCACCCGGCTATGGAGATGGCAGATGTGACTGTCGGGATGGTTGCTGGGTCGGGCACTCAGCTCTCCATGCCTTTTGAAAGCCCCACATCTGGGCACATCCCGAAAGCTTCCTGCCTTCCCCTGGTCCTCTTGGTGCCATATCCGTAGGTCTCACAGTAAAGCCGAGTCAAGGAAAGCCGAAAGGCAGATTTCTCTTTCACAACTTCCTGAATAGCAGAGACTTCTTGAAGGTTAGTGAGTTGGTGCTGGGTTCGGCATCCCAGTGGGTGGCAGCACTGGTCCTTTTCCGTTTCTGCACGCCAAAAGATCCATCGAGAAAATAAGCATGGCACCACCGGAGGGCGCCACAGCCCCACAATTTTTTCTGCAAAATCTGTAGTCCGTAAACGTGGTTGTTCAGATTTCTTTTGTTTCTGAGGGGGAAATCAAGGGTTGCCTATAGGGGGAAAGGTGAGATATGTGTTGACACGGAAAAGCAGAGGAGAGAAGTGTAGTAAACACTCTGAAAGTGCCTTGCTATGTCATCGTTTGAGATTTTCAACTCTCTTGGAGCACTTGATTTCAATGTCAGGCAGAGGACAATGCTGAGGCTAAGGGCTGTGCAGCCAAAGAGAATTGGGTGACAGCCCCAGAGNCATGCTCATTAGCTCTGTGATTACCCACTTTGCTCAGCGATTGACTGTGACCTAGAAGTGTAAGTCAAACAAACCCTTTCCTCCCCTAAGCGGTTGGTCTCACTGTTGTATCATTCTAACAGTAAGGACACCAGAACACTGTGAATCCCATCTTTACCTTATGAACTCTGGGGTTACAGGTGCGCACTCACACCCACTCAACATTTACAGGAGTGCCGGGACCCACACTCCGGTCCTCATTCTTACGCAGTAAGTGTTTCATCCACTGACCATCTCCTTAGCATGTTTGCAGCTTTTTGTTTTATTTTGACCAAGAAGCAACTGGCTGTTGCTGATGGTGGGCTGTGGTCCAAAGCTAACAACTGGATGCCAAAGGAAGGAGTACATGTGTGCTGGGGAGGGGGTATATTTTGAAGAGTAGGATGGACAAGAGCTTGCCATGCCAGGAAAGTGCCACTGGAGAGCTTAATGTGGCAACTGTCTCCTTTGCTTATGCGAAGACACTGAGGTTCCTGCACGTAGGGACTCCCCTGACCTGAACTGCTCTGTCCACACTTCCCTCAAATGCATCACTTTGAGCAAATTTCACTCTCATCTCCTTCTATTTCTTCAGATCACTGTTCACCCCAGTGGGAGGGGCACAGCAATGTCCTACCTGTAATGCTGGGTTTCAGAACATGACCTGAAAGGAAACACTCTGAAGTAGCTGGGCTCCCATGTTGTCACAGGGAACTTGGCATGCGTGGTAATTACATGCACTTGAGTTTTAGAGAATGAAAAAGGAGCNCTGTTTTCTTTCTTTCTTCTAGAAAGGGCTGTCATGGAAAGAAGCATTCCACAAGGGATCATTTATGCAGCCCTGTTTTCAGAGTTGGGCTCTGTCAATGCGTTTTAACCACGGAAGAGAAAGAATTCTAATTGGGGGATAAGGTAGTTTCAGGAATGGCAGTTTCTGAGCCGTGGAGTGGCAGGTGCTGGTGAAAAGCTGATTAATCCCATTCAATAAATAAGAGACTCCGTTGTATGGCAGCACACGGGGGCCCAAGCACTTGGGTATAAATCCTCTCAGTTGACGTTCCAACCATTCTGAG